>WJEZ01001625.1:0-16641 GCA_009869925.1 Thalassaphorura encarpata
TTTCAAGGTACAACAGTTTAGGGTTAGGTTAGGGAGCCAGCCAACCTGAGAACTGATTTTAAAAAATTACATGGTTGTTAGTTGTTTCCATAATATTAAGCAGGGCTAGAATAGAACTTGGAATGTTAATGATTCCTTTTTTTGGATTGTTGAACAAATTCTATGTCCCATACCATCACCATCCAAAAATTTTGAACAATGACGGTCTGGTCCGGTCTAATGTAATGTAGAAAGTAGTTTAAGTTCAAATGTGTAAGAAAATCAATTGGGGTATGTCTTTTTTGACTGCGCCTGGCGTGTAAAAATTGTATATCACAATAAGTGCATCATTTTGAATTTTATCACTACTACGCTTTATTTTCTCCCGAAAAAAGAAATTGCACAATGAATAATTGAGAACACTCGCTTTAGATTTTCATATATTTAAGTAAAATAGTTGGTAAGCTAAGCTATACAAAAAATATTAGAAAATTTAGATTACATTTTATTGGCTAAAATGAATTGAAACAACCTTGCCAAAAAACCAATGAATTGTATACAAAAAAGTTACAAGTTGATAAAGGTTTGAAATTAGTCATTTTAATTTTAGCGCAGTGTGAATGTGAATATTGTGAAATTATAACTATAAACAATTTGTATGACCGTGGCGTGTCCTTTTCAACTGCAATGGATTTGAGGAATTATGTACCTGTTGGGACATGTGAATGTGAACTAGGATGTATGTTAAAAAAACTATACTGTCCGTCCATGTGGAATTAGGACCCCTCGAATTAATTGTGTGAAATTGCCTCTTGTTGAATTTTGATTTCCTATCATCACACCTCGACATACGACATATCGTTTAAACCATTCCTTACTCATTTACGCTCAAAACTATTAAATTAAGCATGGTTTGCTTAGAATTGATCAGAATCTAGCTCTAGTGATTTATTTAACATTTTGGAGATTGGTAAAGTGTTTTGTTTTAATTTTACCTCGCGTTGATGATTTTTATGCAGTTCTAAATTCTGTCCCGAAATTTTGATTGTATTTCTCTTATCCCCCTTGGACGGACAGTGACTTGTATGTTTGCAGCCAGCCTCTTTGATTTAAGGCACTTTTAAGTGGAACGAATCTCATAAAATTATTTTGCTAGTACATACGTCGTCGGTAGCGTCAGTGTCAGTTTCGCTGATGATTTGTGATTGTGAGTGCTTAGAAAATCCGAACGAATATTTAGGCATTAGGCTCATTCAATTTGTGTTATAAACACTAGTAAGTAGATACAACATGAATGCTTTAAAATTATGTTACTTACTCGTAATATTTACAAACATGCTCATGAATTACTACTACTTAGTATTCGGTAATAAATTACCAGCCAAATGTCTTACAGCTCAATGCAGGTGCATTTCATTCCTATGAACACATTCATGGCAGGGATTAATACTAAATTTAGATGTTAGGATCTTCGAAAGTTTCTTGGACGTATTTTCATTTCTGTTGATTTTAGAGAGTAGTAATAGCCATGCCAAGTATACCAATTGACGCCAGTCGCATATTCTTCTTGTCTTCCTCTTCCTTCAAAATATTTTCCGTTTAGATTTGACTGAAAAAAAGTTTGATTAAGGGTCAAAATTTATCACATTGGAGAAAACAAGTTAAAAGTGGCGGATTCCTTGTGTCTTGCGTTTATTTCGTACTTTCTTTTTTTGCTAGACTCGCTTAACGCAAGAGATGAACCAAAAAAACCTATCATTTTTTTGCCAAGAGAAAGTAAAGGAGCAAGAAGGTTAATACAGAAAGAGGGCAAAAAAGGAAGAGGATAATACACAGGCATTTTACCGAATAGAAGAAAGGTGTGAAAGTCCTCCGGGACCAACCGTCTCCATTTCCACTTTCACTCTACTCAAAAAGTTTTTTTTGCTCCCTCTGACCTGTTTTTTTCATTTCATATCAAAACTCATGAAAATATTTCCAAACTTGTGGGCTTTGGGCTCGTAGAAATTTCTTACTCAAGTCACGAAATTGTTCAAGGAAAAGAATTTGTATTTTACACCAAGAAAAAATTGAGTTGAAGGTTAGTTTTCTTGGTGCGATGCGGGCAGGCAGATGCTTTTGCTATATTTCGTTTTCCCTTAAGATTTCCTGAGACGAGAAATAAAATTCCAACAGACTTCAGTTTCTAGAGCACACAACACAGAGTCTAATGCAATGCAGTGAAGTTTTTCTTAAGTATCGCATTCGCATCACATTCATAGACGTTTCGCTAGAGCCGCTAGACGAAACTAGGCTAGACTTACTTAACTTAGAGCCTTAGATCGATTCTACAGAGTTTTCTGGGTTGCACAATCCAATACTGGAGCCGACCTGGAATGAAGTGAGGCAGGCTGCGACAGTATTTGTAACTCAAACAAATGCTTTCAAGCTTCTCTTATTTAAAAACGAAACTTTGCTGGCAATCTGGAAGCGAACGAACGAACTTCCACCTTCATATTTCAATCCGATGTACTTTTCTTAAATAATTCTCAAAAAATCGTCATAAGTCATCACGAGTTTTGATTAGAATCTTTATACTTCAAAATTGTTATGAAATGATTCGATTCTCATGCAAGATTGGAAAATGGGTAGAAAAACAATTTTGCGGACAATAAGAAACACTTTGGCACAGGGCAGGACAAGGGATCCGAGATATGCAAAGCAAATCCATTCACCGTGTGGATGTGGATCTGAAGTGGATATACGTAAAAGCAATGTGGACTAGACTAGAGTGAGGTTTTTCGTTAGAGCAACGAATTGCGAATTTTTGCTTTTCACTTCCAAGAAAAACGTCTAACGGAATACAAAAGAGAAATCTGTGAGGACGGACATTCTTTTCAGATTTTCCTTGGCTATGGCTATGAAGTGTAATATATTCCTCTTTTTCCTGTCTTTCTACTCGGTCTTTTATTGTTGAGTATGCAAATAACGCATTCCGCTGGGCTGGGCTGAAGAAAGAACATCCACTCCTCCATGAGAATGGAATAAAAATAGATTCATGGGACGACGGAATGGGAAATGTGGATGAAGTACCTACAACAATTCACACGAGTGACATTTCTGGGTTTTATGATTGAATTTTAAATTATTCCCGAATCGCGATTTCGTCGTTCGTCTTCCGTTGGCTGATGGAATTCTAAATCCTTGCTACGTGCAAATAAAAATGTAAATGCTGGCCTGCCTAAACTCTATACATGTTCTGCCTATAATTCTTAAAAATTGCCGAAATCTATTGAAAAATTACATGCGCAAGAAAATCAAGGAGTTGTTTGTTTACTGAAGAAAAAATTACTTTACGAATGCGAACTTTGAATAAAGGAATTGGTGAAGGTAAATAAAACGGTCGAGTAAATTTTCTCGTGATTGTTCAAATCCAAGTGCGTGAAAATGCAAACATAAACAAAAAAAAAACTTTGGGATGGAAGAAAAGCAGCCAAAGTCTAAGCCTAAGCCTAACGGCTTTCTCTTTCAGCAAATCGTAAACTTAGCTCAGCTCTTCCTTTCAACTTGAGCCCAATTCATTTCCTAGCGAAACAAGTCTTTATCACTTGGAGCAATAAAAAACAGCAACGACGGATTTTCTTTCATTTCACCCGAGAAGAAGAGCTCAATCAGATCTTTTCTTCAGAAGGGGAAGCTGAACGAGTAAAATTTTATGAAGATTCGTTAAAATATTACATGGAGTAATAAGTCAAGAATGGCAGCCTATATACACGTCATGAAATTATACTCCAATCAGTTTGCACTCTTCAGCTGTTCTAAAAACAGGAGAAAAATCCAATAATGCAACGGACTGCTAAAAAATGAGAAAGTCCCAGGGAGCAAAAAAAAAGAAGCCTGTAACCTGAACTGCAACTGCACAAATGAGAAAATGACAACGGCAGCAGCCAGCAGCCGTCAACTTAATTTATTCTCGTCTGCTAGAGAAAGCCGAATTTCAATTCAAACTCGAGTCTAAAAGAAAGTCTAAACTTGGAAAATGCACTGAAAATACATTGGAAATCTCATTTCCACTCTAGAATTTGCAATTGACTTGATTTTTTCTAGCTTTTATCTCAGCAGTGTATAAAATGTTATTAGATTTTTGCATCACGTGCACGTGCAAGTAAGTGTCTTATAAATTGGAGTGCACCATTTGTCGTTTAGGTTTAGTTAACGGAGGCTAAAACTTTTAATGTTCACAGTTTTCATGAAGTCTTTAGAGTCATGCATGGAAACAAGCCTGGTTTTCAGTACTTTCGTGATGAGAAGACGCGGACGCGTGACATGTCATAATATTCTTCTTCCCCATTAAGAGACATTTACTACTTGAAAAACTTTCTCCACTTGAGCTGGCTGAGAAGAGAGAAAACCAAGTTTGTCTGTTCAGGAAACATTAGGGATGAGTGTCTAATGAGACTTTAAGAGGGTTTAGCCTAGGCAGGCTGAAAGGATGGAGTGATGTCGAGTTGACTAAATTTGTCCAAAGAGCACTTTGGCCATCAGGGCCTTGTCTCACGTCATGTCATGTCTCATGCCCGTGTTCCATTTGCACACGCTTACTTAACTCTATTTCATTGAAACTAAAGTAAAATTTATTTTTGTAGCAATATACAAAAGTTAGCTGTCAAATTAGCTACGCCGTCGGAATCATTTCACTAAAAATACCTTAAGACCTGACCTGGCTGGGTGTCCATGGCCAAAAGAGAAAGTTTCTGAGATTTATGCTTGGTTGGATTAGGACGGAACGAAAATGAGACGAGTGTAAACCACACGCCCAACTTTAATGGTTATTTCAAGATTCTCTCTCAAGGATCTTCTTGTTCTATAATTCTTGAGCTGAGCTGAGCTGAGCTTGGCCCAAGGTGTAATAACTGGCTGGTGGCGTGGTTTTTCTAGCCAGGCGTTTTAACTACTCCCAAGGGAAACTCCAGCTCCTTTGCTCTCATTTCATCTCATTCCAGGGGAAATAGGTATTCGAGAGCAAAGTAAAAAAAGGAAAAAAAGGAGAAAAAGAACAAAAATCACATTTTATGAGTGATAGTTGGTGTCTCTTTATACAACTTTTGCAGGTCTCACGTATCTTCAGTTTCATTCTTATAATTCTTTAGGAGGAAAAGGCAAGGCAAGGCTAGGGCAGGCAAAAAGAAGGTGTTAAAGAAAATAGGTTTGTTTCCAATTATTTTTATGACCCCATCCCTGTACTTCTAATTGGACCAATAGCAAGAAGATTGTCTCCACGTGGTCATAGCGTAGCACTAACTTTCCTATTTGGAGCTAGGATTGCCTATTTTAAAGCAATTTTTNTTTTATGACCCCATCCCTGTATTTCTAATTGGACCAATAGCAAGAAGATTGTCTCCACGTGGTCATAGCGTAGCACTAACTTTCCTATTTGGAGCTAGGATTGCCTATTTTAAAGCAATTTTTCTTTACGAGGAAAAAAAATCTTTTTTTATTCTCACACTGTCGTAGAAAGTAATTTTTTCAGACTTGTTTTTAGAAAGTTCTAAAATTCTCATGGAAAATAAACTTTTTTAAATTTAAATTAAAGTTTGTAACCTCACTCTCATGCCCAATTCCCGAATTTTGATGGATTGGAACTCAATTTTGTTAATTTAACCCATGTGAAAGTAAAACTACGCCAAGAAAGCAGAAAGTCAAATCAAGTCAAAAGAAGCTGCGGATAAAGTTGTGTCAGGTAAAATCCCAACTTTGGCTTGGCTAACCCTTTCTTTCTTCTTAAGACTCCTAATCCACAAGAACTACTGTACTACTTTCTGCTCTAGCCCGTACTAGATGTGATGTGATCTATCTCTTTCCATTCCTAAAGACAAACTTTGTATTCAAAGTTTTCTCCTCAACTTTGACATGTCAAATATTTTACCTACCCGTCTTACCTCACAAAGTCTCACGTATATATGCAATACCACTCCCACTAAACAAATAGCAACACTACCTGCATCTCATCTTCTCTTTTCTTGTGGCTCAATAAAAGGTTATGGTCCAAAAAGTTTTATCTCCTTTCTATTACAGAAGAAACTCAATCTTCCTTGAAATTGTGACGGTTTAAAATAAACGCTCGCTATTGCATTGCATTCAACTGACTATCAAACTTTCACTCTAGACAGAAGTAAGTAGTTTTACTTAATTTTTATTTTCAGGCGATCAGTCAAAATAAAATATTTGAGTTTTCATTGTCACAATTCCAGCGAAGGAAATTTTCGAAAGACCGAATAGTTTTTTCTAGAGTTTAGTGAAGCCATCCATTAATTAGACGGGCATCGTTGACAGTTCTTTGCAAATTGCGAAACAAATACGAGAATTCAATTCAAAAGTAACCTTTACCGAATTCTATTTGATTTGAGGTGAAAAAGCGATACTTTGCCTTGCCTTTATTTCCTTCGCCTCTAAGGTAAAAAGAGACTGTACTGTGAGCAGGAAATTTTCGAAAGACCGAATAGTTTTTTCTAGAGTTTAGTGAAGCCATCCATTAATTAGACGGGCATCGTTGACAGTTATTCGTAAATTGCGAAACAAATACGAGAATTCAATTCAATCTAAAGTAACCTTTACCGAATTCTATTTGATTTGAGGTGAAAAGCGATACTTTGCCTTGCCTTTATTTCCTTCGCCTTTAAGGTAAAAAGATACTGTACTGTGAGCCGAAGCTTCCACCTGTCAAATTCGTAGTTCCATTGAGTTATCTTTGAAAAACACCTGGAGCCGCATTGAATCTGACTGAATGGAATCTTTGCTTTCACATTGAAGACTTTCTTTTGAGTTTTTCTTGGCATCTGCCTTTGACACTTTGGAAAGAAAGCGCTGTGATGGAGTGAGAGCTTAGTAACATGACAGAATGGTGGAAAGGAAGGGTTGTGAAAGTGCACACGGGTTTTACCTTAATACCCGCGAAAGGATTAAAATTGAAAGGAACTTATTAAAAGCCTAGCCTTCCGCAGTTCTTTCTGGTTAGTGATAATTACAAGACATGTTAGCTTGGCCTTGACGCTAAAATATGACAAAAACAGATGAGCTTAAACTAATTAATTTTCAGAGTAAAATCCTAATTCATTTTTAGTTAAGCGGTTTTGCACTATTATATTGAACTATTTGACCGAAGGTTAATTTATTTAAATTAGAATTAGGAGTCCCAGTAATTTTCCAATGAAATTATTCCAGTCGGGTATATATTTTTATTTTTACAGGCAGTGGAATCTAAAGCTACCGACCTTGACCTTTTGACCCAGTTTAAATAGAACATCCATCCTCCGATGACAAAACCTTGCGGTGCTACGTTAGGTCAAATTAAGTAACTCGCAAAAACGGAAGACGTCGCAAAGTTTGTATTTGCATAGAATTCTTAATTCTTCCTACGCACTCATTAAATAAATTTTGTTATTCAAATTGAGGCGAATAATGTTATAAAGGACCTGCTGGTCCCTTCAAGAAATTCCCACGCCCTTATTATACGGATTATAAATCGTTCGCATCATTCAAATTAATCCTAGGATTTCTCACGCTTCCAAAGAGCAAATGCTACACTGCACGGCCTAGAAATTTGAATATGTGCCTGCCTGCCTGCTCCGGGCCTGCTCAGCCCATCCAAAATGAAATTAGTTTAAAAAGGAGAGAATAGAGAAAGCCCAACCCTACGGGTGCAGTGCTGAGTGCAGATGGAAGTGGAAACGTCATTTGTTATATAGAAATTTGGTGAGAACACTTGGCAGTTGCACTTAAAATTATTCATGCATGACTCCCCTTTCTTTACGAGTGAATAATTAATTTGGACTTCCTTTAGTCCTGGCAAGGCACCCAGCCAGTTCACTTGCATTTATTCTCATTGTCTCAGGAGCCATGTGGTGAAGAAGAAAGTTATATTGGCAAAGACATTCTTTGTAGATTTTACAAAAACGAAGAGAAATTGAACTATAGGAGCTCATTTCTTCGATTTTATGAATTTCATCATGAAAAATCAATGTTTTCTTTACTTTCACCTTGAACTTTCTCCCCATTTTCGGTTTCCCTTTTTCTCGCTTCTGGGAGCCAGTAAATTTTGAGTGACCCAGATGGAGGGAGACCAAAGTGAAAGAGGAATTTGAATTTCCTGAGAATCAGAGTGCCAGACCACCTAACCACGCCGTGCTGCTTTGCAGTGCACTTTCCATTACAGCCATTCCATCCAAAGTTATTTCCATTTCCATACCGCGAACCCCATTCATCACTTTGATTTTAGCTCCTGGCTTTTCAGACTTCAGTTTCGTTTTTCTTTTTTCTTTAGCTCTTTGCAGGTTGAAAGTAAAAAAACAGGGGCTGGCCAGAGCATAGCGCGGTTGTAAAATCTCATGCTGTGCTAGCTTTCACATTTAGCTGCTGAATCCTCATGAATTCCTAACTGGGGTTAGGACATTGGGCATGGAAATGGAAATGCATGGGGAGCGTGAGGAGGGAGCCAATAAATCCCCATGCTCACAGGAGGTCTGCCTAAACTTTCTCCTTTCTCTCCTTGTTTTAGGGTCAATGTCATACAAGTCATTACTTGTCTGTAGAAGAACCGAGGAAAAACGAAAACGGGTTAATTTCTCCATTTGTAACGGACACAATGGACCTTCTGAAATTTAGAGAGGGTTTTTGGGTCTAGGTCAATTGGTGGGTATAAATCCACAGTTTATCTCGACAAAGAAAGCGAAAAGTGAAAGTAAGGTACTTTGGACGAAACATTTCAAAAGAGTTTAATGTTATTTTTCTACTTAGTTTCGTCTTAGAATTTGTAAACCCAAATTTTTTTGACCAAATTTAAATTTAAAAAAAGAATCGCCATTGACTGTGATTGAAAAATTTGAATTTGAATTTGAAAAGAGTCAACGTAAAAATTGAGAGATTTGACTTACCTGGTGACAATTTCTGAACCACCAACCCCCTTGATATCTGCTCGCACAACTTAAGCCTCGCTCCAAGTCGTTATCCTTATCCTTAGTGGAGAAAGCCATCCCATTGTGATAAGCCAAGGAATCACCTAAAGTTGTTCAAATATGGATAAGACTAGAAATCTGGGAAGGTAGTTTACATGCAAATTTAATACCAAATCCAAATTCATTCATGAATGAACCACCCAATTTCATTCATTTTACCCTGTCACTTTCACTTTAACTTCCAATTTCAATTCGTCCCTAAAATACTGATGCAATGCAATTGTGAAAATAAATCTAAAATCGGTTGATTCATTTGGAAATTAATATACATGCATGTGCAGCATTACGAATTTATACAAAATTAATGCGAAAACAAGTTAACACTAATTTTTAGCTCAAAAATCGGATGAGTTCCAAATTTTCGCACCTATTCTGGGTCAAACAGCAAGCTTTTGGTCAATAAAACCCATTCAACTGGATTTAGATTGGAAGAAGGACCATTAAATCGAAACGAGAATATATTTTTCATTTACAGATTCGTAAAACTTCGTAGCTCGGACAGAAAGTAAATGGGAATTCGTTGCACGTTGCCACATTCAACCTTTAAATGCTATTGTTAGCAAATTAAAGGATTTGATCGGCTCCTAAAATGAACCGTTTGATTTGGCTCCTATCTGGTCAATGGACATTAATGTCGAAATTGGCAATATACCTTGACATCCGAAGGACTCAAGAAACTATGAAACAGAGTGGATTAGAAGAGCGTAAATCGAATTTATGACCAAGAATGCTATCAAATACCACTAGTGGGCAATGGCAATGGCAAAGTTCGGACCACGGAACCCATGGGAAAAGTCAGTTTCGGTTTTATCTTTAAAATAAGGAGTTTCGACCAAATGTCTGACTGTCTCTTGCCTGAGCGATTTTGCAATAACACATCAAATTCAACCAACTTGACTTGACTCTTCTTCTCACGCCTCATAAAATTTTAACTGCATCGAAATAAACTCGGCGATTTTAAGTGTAAATACTAAACACAGAATTTATGTGAGTAAGGCTCCAGCTTCATCCACGCCGATATCCTCCTCAAGGCTAGGCGGAATTTATACCTTGGCAGGTCGTAGGGTTCAGCTTTCAGCCTTAAATTTTATTCTGTTTTTGGAATTGCTTCATAAATAAAAATAGATTTGGGTCTTGGTCCTCCCTTCCTTTCTTTGCTCTACTTTTAAATTCTGTTCCGTCCGTATTTTGTATGACCAACATCACGGACACCGACAATTTTTCCAGAAAGTTGAACATTCTTGGTTTAGTATTCTACCCACACATTTCCCCCTTGTCTTGTCCATCCGGTCGGTCAGCCTAGTCCGTAGAATGCATTCAGTGCAGGTGCCATGTCGGAAAGTTCAATTTGGACTGTGCTCCATGTCCGTCTGGTCGAATTTCCTTCTAAACTTTTTTTTACCAGTGTGAATTTTCTCCCATTCACTTCACATTTAGGATACGTCGTGCCCTTTTGATTATGGACCAATACGTGGCCCCCTGGAATTTTTAAATTCATTTTACACTATAATCTGGTTCCTTACCAGCAGATCCAGTAAAATCCGCAATGTGGAGTCTGTAGAGTTCTGAAGCATTGGCGACTCTAAAATACCCGTAGTTTGCATCCTTGGTCTCTCCGTCCCAATCTCCCAGTTCTATTCGGAGTGTTTGTTCACCTGAACCACTTAATGCGGATATGGCACGGAGACCTGGAAGGAAGACAAGAAAAATCGATTTTAACCACCAATCGACCACAACCATTGCTGCTGCTGCTGCTGCTGCTCTACTGTTTCTTGTCACAAATTATCTTACTTGTTTTTTTTTATTTAAAGATAATTGCTGAGAGGCTTGACGTTGTTAAAAATTTCATCATGGGAAAAATTGAGACACACTCTTGCCTAGGGTACAAAATTTTGTTCGCTCCAAATAACTGAACTGAGAAGAACAAGAAATATGGCACGGAGACCTGGAAGGAAGACAAGAAAAATCGATTTTAACCACCAATCGACCACAACCATTGCTGCTGCTGCTCTACTGTTTCTTGTCACAAATTATCTGACTTGTTTTTTTTTATTTAAAGATAATTGCTCAGATGCATGACGTTGTTAAAAATTTCATCATGGGAAAAATTGAGACGCAATCTTGCCTAGCGTACAAAACTTTGTTCGCTCCAAATAACTGAACTGAGAAGAACAAGAGCATAATGCAATGCAATTCGATAAAGTTGAGCCTGAGAAAGGAAAAGCATCTGTTGTGTGCTCTCCTCATCATGATGAAATTGACCAGAGAGCTCAAGAGCCAAGGCGAGCCAGCCAGCCAACTTAATTCTCAGGACACCGCAGATGTTCCATGTACTGTAGTACATGGACATGGACTACCCAATTTCCACATTACATTTCTCATAGGGTTCCAATTCCAGGCTCTACTCTACTCAGAATTGTGTTGGGATTAGGAAAGAGGTTCGCTTGCTCGCAATTCGCAACTGGCGAATGTTAATTAAATTTTGGATTTCAAATTCCAGCCCAGCAGTCTAGTGCAATGGAATGCAATGCAGTGATGCGGAAATCTAAATTTGTTTTCTAGTTGTTCGGATGCGTTGGTGTAGAAAATTCAGGGAAAGTTTATTAGGCAAAATGAAGAGATAAGCGAGCGGAAGGAAGAAACCGTTTGCAATTTAGACATTGCCCAAATTTTCATTTTTTAATGTGCACATGACCACTAGTCAACATAACCTGTTAAAATAAATTGCATCCGTACAAAACATTACTCTAATGCAAATGTTGAGCATTTCCCGTGTGGCCAACACAAAAACTTTAAATCTATCTCATAAATTTGTGCCGCAAAAACTTCATTTTCTCCTGGGATGCCTTTTACTTTCTCTTTAGGTTTTATGGTCAAAGTTTAGACTATGGAAAATGGAAACTCTTCTGTCTTCTGATGCGAAGTGAAGTCCTACTATGTTGTACGTATAGCACTGCCATTTACAATTTCTACTGTTTTGATGGGAGAAATTTTTCTTTTTACAAAAGTTAACATTAATTTTTAAAATACTCTAGAGAAGTGAGGGAAAAACGGTTGTTTTGTATTTGTTTCAAAATCGTACACGTGTGGCCTGCGTCACAGATGCAAACCGTTCTTGTCAAAATCAATGCTACAAACTTTTAAGCCTTGAATGTCTGTGACCTTGACCTTGGTTGACCCGTCTACCTTATTTGACCTTGGAAAAGAATGGTTGGCTGATTTTCTAACATGCCGTAGCGTAATTAGAGGATAGGATGGATCCACGTCTAAAGTTGATAATAGTNTAACATGCCGTAGCGTAATTAGAGGATAGGATGGATCCACGTCTAAAGTTGATAATAGTATTAAGTGTCCTTTTCTTCTTACCCAGCCAAAGGTGAGTTTGAGGTGAGCCAAAGCCTTTCTCATATTCTTGCCAAGTTCGAAAGAAACTTTCCCTTGGCACTTGATTATCTTCTCGACGTTGAATCACGGTCCAACCCCCGCCTACACTTTCAAGATCGCAATAAACCTGAAAAGGAGAAGAAGAAAAAGTCAAGTGAAAGTACCTGCCCGCTACGCCCATACAATTCATCCATCCTGACTCTTCTCAAATTACATCCCTTGATTACGAGTCTACATCTCAATTTTCTTGTAAAATTGTGTCGTAAAACTGATACTTTTGTTAAAATAACATTTTCTACTAATTTTTAATCAATGACTCACTTCCATCATTTGTGTTGAATTTTCAAAGGGGTAGATTTTGTAAATCCCACTTCTCCCATAGCCAGACAATTGAACTTCCGCACAGTCCTTGGGTTGACCTTAGGGACAAAAAAGCCAGCCACTTTAGAACACTTACTCAACTCAGGCCGACAAGGATTAGACATTAGGAGGTGCGTGTGAGGAATTTTTATTTCAATCTCAGACATTCTGGCGTCATTATCAAACTGAGACGAGGCGAAACCTATTTAAGGCTCTTTAGCTATTTAATTAAGTAGATATGCACCAACATAAAACAAGGAGCTCCACCCAATTTTATTTCATCGTGACAAAGCATGGAAGTTTTGAATACCGTTGGCGAAAAAGTGTCTAGACAGGTTAATTTAACCCATTAATGACGTATTGTGCTTAAATTGGAATTATAAAGCTAATTTTCTGAAAGAAAAGATTTATATTCCCTGGGAATCATCGCCTCTTGTACATTAATTCACCCTAGCTTCTTTTTCACACGTCATAGAATGCAAAGCCAGAATCAATCCTTGAAACTTTTTTTGACACGTTAGATTGAATGTAGGACTCTTAGGTCTAGGTCCATTGGGGATTGAAAAGGTGTTTAGATTCATTCTATTGGAGTATTGGAGCACTCACTCACCATTTATCAGTCTTTTCTGTGTGGAACATGACACGAAGGATTTCTTATGAGGACCAAATCTTAATCCTTTCCCTTCCTCGTTTCCGTCGTCGTCATCCACTTTGGTGGCAGTGGCAGCAGCATCATCCGCATTGAATGAAATTCCCCAGTTTCCCATCTTCTAGAGTTTCAGCAGGAGTTCCATCGCCACTGCCTCCAATTCCTGCCAGGGTCGCCGCAGAAGCAGACTGCTCTTGTCGCAATGCGTAAATTGTCCTATTCCCTGTTTCAGCCAAGGCTCTCATCAACGTCTCTTCCGACTTCTGCAACACACAAACAAAAAAGAAAAAAGAATCCATGAGATGACGAAGAAACTTCAAGAAGAAAAAAACAGTAGAGCGCTGACGGGTTTTATCATCCACGATTGCATTTTATTTGCATGACAAGGACTTTCCCTAATTTGAAACTGGCTCAGAAAATGAAAGAATTGACAAACATGGTTCATCCTGACTCGCTAATTTTGAATTTAATCCATGCAAAGCTGCAAAGAAGTTGATGGCACCCGCAAATAAATTTTTCATAAATGCTCGTGCTGGTTAAGATCTTCATTCCATCTCAGGCTGCCAAAATTTATGTTAGCGGTGAAAGTAGCGCTTCATCGCATTTTGTATTATAAATAATCCGTGCATGAAATGAACCTTTTGCTATTACGTTTGTGTTGCATGGGGTGCATGCATATGCTATGAATTGCGTTGCATTGCAGTCAACACATGAATACGATCTGCGTACATATGGAACATACGTCCGTATAATTCTATTGTCTTTATATTATGGGCCTTCCTTAGCCTGAGCTTCGAGAATCCGTCCATAGCATTATTTGTGCATTAGGCCAGGATGAATGCTTGTTTATGTTTCGGTTTTATTATCCCCAGCCTCCCTACCCAGGCATAACATAAGTTAAACTGAAAAAGGTATAAAAGAAGATGGCCCCATTTTCCCGCCTTAGTTCCTAGACAGATAGAGCTGGGTTAGGCCGGTGAAACGGCCACATTTATCCAACATACAACGGGGAAAGAATCTTTGGTGCAAAATTCCTCAACTTTCACTTTTGCTGGCTTGGGAGAAAGTATTTTCTGCTAATAGACAGAATTTGAAACCTGCATAAAAATTGACAGGCCTATTCTGAAATTCTGAATCTTAGAAAATATCGCGGTTGCTATTTTGACAATCAGCATCTGGACAATTGAGGAATTTCCCTTGTACTGTACTCCTACTTTGGAAAAATTAAACGAATTCTATTCCAGTTTTGTTTAAAATACACAACAGGCAGACAGCAGCAGCCGACAATCATGAAATTTATAAAGTGAAACGGCCACATTTATCCAACATACAACGGGGAAAGAATCTTTGGTGCAAAATTCCTCAACTTTCACTTTTGCTGGCTTGGGAGAAAGTATTTTCTGTTGATAGATAGAATTTGATACCTGTATAAAAATTGACAGGCCTATTCTGAAATTCAGAATCTTAGAAAATATCGCGGTTGCTATTTTAATACACAATCAGAATCTGGACGATTGAGGAATTTCCCTTGTACTGTACTCCTACTTTGGAAAAATTAAATGGATTCTATGTCAGTTTTGCTTAAAATTCGCAACAAGCAGCAGCTGACAATCATGAAATTTATAACGATGCCTTTCATTTGGCTCTATTTCCGTATGTACTAGTACACAGGAAGGAATGAAGCTTAGTTTCGATGAAATATATCTTCGTTTAATATTTCAATATTCTATTCCAGAACATTGCACATCGCACACGACAGCACAGCCAGCAGTTGTTCCGAAATGGGACAGCGCTACGAATGAGAATTCATCAACTCAATTCATTGGAACAAACTTCAAATTAAGAATTTATGCACGAGACGTGATCCCATTCAATTTAATTTGTTACGTTCCAAAAGAGCGTGGATCGGATTTTCAAACAAAAGGCACATCACAGGCTAAAATTGGAATTGGGGAGTTTCAGGCATTTAAAGGGAAAGTGAGTGAAAACCCTGGGGCAGAGGCAGAGCACTTTGTGAATCGTGAATCGCAATCTTCTTGAATTCAAATTAGACTTGGATGCGAATTTTGCCTACTCCATTTAGCGCCTAAGTCTTCTAAGCGAACGTATTATTATTTAATTTGAAATTTCTGAAATGATAATTTGTAAATATTGGGGTCCTGTCTTCTTCAGACGCATCACAATTAGAGAGATGAGTCGAATTAGTATTACACAGCTCAGTTGACCTCTGAGTCCCAGCATCCCAGCCTGCAGCAACCTTGGCCTGACTAACTAAGCCTTAAGTCGTTCCCTAATGGAGAATATATTAAAGTTGCAATTTCATTGGAGTTTTAGTGGGACAACCAGGCGGGCATTTGGGATTTGTGTCTCTCAATACTGCAAGGCCGAGGCTGCGTGCTGGAGGCAGCAGCAGCAGTGACAATAGTATACTCTTCATGTCTGTTTCATTAAATTCCCCGTCATTTAAATTCAAGGACCGTTCTTCCACATACACGTAATATATGGCTTCCATTCTCTTGGGAGATAACACTGTACAAGTAGAAAAAAGAACTTGGACAAGGCAGAGGCAGGCGAGGGATTCTGGTGCTGCTGTCGAATTTGGGATCCTAGCAGAGCCGGGCGAATTTTCTCGCTTCAAATACCCTGTCACGATCAGGGTCGCAATTCAAGGAGAAGAAAAAATACACAGGGACAGCGACGGAGCATCTCAGACATACACATGAACCTTTCGTATGACTTCGAATAGTATGGCAAATCGACAGTTTGAATCAAAGGTTTATTGGACGAAACGAAATGGCAAGAAAGAAACGAAACTTACTTGAACGTTGTAAATGACTTGAATTGAAGCTTGACCCACGTCACCCAACTCTGTCTTCAAAGTTTTCAACGAGCTCAGTACCTTTGGGAAATCAAATCATTTTGATTAGTTATATCATTTTTTATTAAGTTAGGCTTCAGTAGTAGTTTTGTCATCTGAAAAATTAACCATTTGTCTAATAATTTTAACACTTTTGCCAAAATTTCAATGATTACTCCTAATTTCACCCTGATTGGCAATTTTAAACATAAAATTCACTACTCTACTGTAATGTCACCTAAAAAATTTGAGAAGCATATAGTTTTGATTTAAGGATTTGAATTCGCTGAATTTGACATGGAAAAAAACTTCTGGAACCTACTTTCTTCAAATGAATTGCGATTTCGATAAACGAAGACGATAAGAAGGGTTAGAGTTACGTAGATAGGAAATTCTAGCTGGTTCAGCAAGTTGAGTTGACA
>WJEZ01001626.1:0-16640 GCA_009869925.1 Thalassaphorura encarpata
TCCACAGAATGAAATGAGAAACGTTTCATTAGAAATTCACAAAAAATGTCTGCCTTTAAGCAAAGAAAACGTTGTCTAACCATATGGCCAAAGTTTTCATGACTTAAGATTTACTATGTTATCTTAAAATACGCTTTTATCCTTTCTCAAAACCATCTAAAAACATTCTAACTTAACACCCCACTAAATCCTACTTAATTTCTTAAAAATTAGCCCAAAATTAAACCAAAGTTCAACTCACCTGATTAGGGTTGACAGTCCACTCGTTGAATTGAAATGGAATTTTCAGTCTTCTGATCGAAGCAAAGAGAATACTTGAAGCACTGCCACACGGAACGGAATTCGACTTCTACTGACTTCCTCAAACTTTCTTCAATTTTCCTAATTTTCGGGACGGGACGCTAATTCTTAGCCTTCTGCTGCCTGAAGATGAAGAATCTTTTCTTGGGTAGGCGAGACGTAGACGATGCAAAAGATGATGAAAATTGGGATGAGATGAAATAGCCTGACACGAATGACGCTGACGAGAGCAAAGAAGGAACGATGCTTACACCTCAAGCTCCCTGAACCAAGTGAGCGATCCTCGTCTTGCCTTCTGCGTCGTTTGCCTATGGCTTATGACTTTTGCCTTGGTAACACGGGCGTGTAGCCCTCCGCGATCAGCCTCCTAAAATCTAGTCCGTCGTGCCAATGGAAAATTTTGCCTATGCCTGCCTGCCTTTAGTACATCTGCACTGCCCTGGCCTAAGCCTAGCTGCCTACGGGACAAAGAAATCCAGGCAGTTTCCAAGGGGACTCCCGGGTTATTTTTTGCTTCCTTTTGTCAAGGGTCGTAGGAACTGAGCCCTTGCCTTTCCTAGGAAGGAAGGGAAAATTAAATTAGGAATAGAATTGAATTATAGGTAGGTGGTAGTGAGGCATAGCATAGGCAAGGCTCCCCTTGTACGTTTGTTTGCCTGTGTGAGGTGCAGGTGCGAAGCGAAGCATAGCCCTAGGCAGGCAGGCAATCCTGAGAAAATCGGACAACCCACGACGACAACGAGAATCAAAAGACGACGTCACTCACACTCACACACAAAAAAGGTACGTCAATCCTTTGTAAATGCACTGCACTGTTCTGTCCGACCGCAAATAACGTGTGAACGTCATGAGTTAAATCTAAATGTAAATAATACTCACGTTCCGTTTACGTTGTTTCGTCGTAAGGACGGGATTCATCCTGCTGCTACCCTAATTGAAATTGTACAGAAGAAATGCGTTTTATCCCGAATTCTTACACCTGGGATCGGGATTGTATGACCGAGATCAAAAATACGTTTCCTGGTTTCTTAGAAATGAAACACGAGGTTAATTTGGTCGCCGTCGCCTTCGCCGTGTCTTTGTATGAATCGAATTGAGTTGCTTAACCCTTCAATTCTAAAGAAAGTCACAGTCACCTTCTTGAAGATGTGCACTTAGCACTTTTTAATATTAAAGCTTTTTTAGCAGGAACTGAACGTTAGAAGATGCAATTTATGTGACTTTTGTGTAATGCAAAATACTATAAAGCCTTCGGGGTGATATGAAAACTTGAAGCTTACTTTGGTGTGTATTTGAAAGAGCTAGAAGGTTGCGTGCTTCTACTTTTTAAAATAGTGGCTTTACCTTTAACTTCTTTGGGAGTTATTGCTAGACTTTTCTTCCAAAATTAATTTTATAACTGGAATATTCCTCAGCGACAGTGGCAGTAAGCTAGCATTAGAATTGTGCTATATTTTCATTTTCTCTTTTCTCGCTTAGCGTTGTGACTCAATCATCATTGTTGAATAAAATTCTTATTAGTAAATTAGTTTGTATGTTTCTTGATTTTAGCAGATAAACAACCGGAAGAATGGCGGACTACATGTCTAAGATACCCAGTATGAACATCACTGCCATGAAAACTAGTTCAGATCGGCGGAGTTGGTCTGGACATTTTTGCTTTATCCAGGCAGCTGATACTCAATTTGGGATGATTGATAAACTCATCAAAGACGATCAGACAATTACGCCACAAAACTTGGGTTGGGACAAAGAAATTGAGCTAACAAAGGAAATGATAGCAAATATTAATAAGATGAAGCCAAAGCCACGATTCATTATTGTATGTGGCGATATGTTGGACTCCTTTCCATACGCAGGTACAAAAAAGCAGATTGCGGACACTTTAATTTTCCATTAATTGAAATAGTGTTGTAATTTGATGTATCAAATTTCAGGAGAGGCCAGTCAACTCCGTGAGAGACAATATACAGACTTCGCCAAAGTTTTTAGAGATTTGGATCCAACGGTTAAACTAGTTTGTGTTTGTGGAAATCATGATATTGGGGATGAACCAACTCCAGAATCCCTTGCGACATATCGGAGTCAATTTGGCCCGGATTATTTTGCTTTCTGGAGTGGAGGTGTAAAATTTGTAGTCCTTAACTCTCAGTATTTCAAATGCCCTGATCGGTTATCTGAAGAAATTAAACGCCAGGAAGATTTCATAAAAACTATTCCAGATCCTAAGGCTAAACACATCGGTGAGTTTGGATAGGAGAGAGTTTAATTTAGAAAGCTAATATTTACAATGCAACTAATTCATTCTAATTTCTTCAGTTGTTTTTCAACACATTCCATTTTTCCTGGAAACTCCTGAGGAGTCAGACTCAAAATATTTTAACATCGAAAAGAATTTAAGGCTCAAAATTCTGGGTGAATTAAAAAAAGCAGGTATTACACATGATAACAATAATAATATACAGAATATCGTATTTTTGGCTGTTTTTTGAGAATATTGCTATAATTCTGTTTCTAGGAGTCAAGTACATATTTTGTGGACACTATCACAGAAATGCGGGTGGGACATACGAGGGAATTCAACAAGTTGTCACCTCGGCTGTTGGAGCTCAACTTGGGAAAGATAATTGCGGTTATCGAATTGTACAAGTCTTCGAAGATAAAATAACTCATGAGTATGTTCCGCTTTCCAAGACTTATAGGATTGGAATAATTTACAGAATATCGTATTTTTGGCTGTTTTTTAAGAATATTGGTTTGATTCTGATTCTAGGAGTCAAGTACATATTTTGTGGACACTATCACAGAAACGCGGGTGGGACATACGAGGGAATTCAACAAGTTGTGACCTCAGCTGTTGGAGCTCAACTTGGGAAAGATAATTGCGGTTATCGAATTGTACAAGTCTTCGAAGATAAAATAACTCATGAGTATGTTCCGCTTTCCAAGACTTACAATTATGTTATTGCGGATTTGGATATGGATTAAACTAGTTTTAAGTATTTGAATTTGTGATAAAATATTTTCTTAACTGTCAACTGTGTTGTGACGATTGCAGCTATGCTGCAGCAATAAACCAAACTGGAAATTTCATGCCAAGCTAAAACTAAACTAAACTAAGCAATTTCCTTAAAATATTTAATACTCTCTTTGTCTGTCTCTCAGTCATTCAAATGATCTTCATGTGAAATTGATTAAAAGGCTTAATGTCAATTTGTGAAGATACAATTTATTCTCACTCGTCAATTAATTACATTGCGATTTTATTGACAAGTATAAGGAAAACAGGAAATAATTTCTCATTAAGCTTTAGTAAATATACGGAAGTACTAGTGACTTCGATTAGTTATAAATTCATAGAAAATATTGAGAAAATTTGGAGGTGATAAATTTAAGCTGCTTTCGCATCCGTCATTTTGTCCTCGATTGATTCCTTTCCCACGAAGTTGATGGGAATATTTGTTTCCGAAGTAATAGCTTGTGGTTTGACAATTTCTCTTGGAGCATGGATTTCAAGCTGACCATCAGCAGAATACTTGGACTTCATGTCTTGCATAATGACCCCTTCCGGAATATGAAATCGGCGAATGAAATGACGTGATTTGTAATAATCCGGATCTCCTTGCTCTTCATGTTTTCCTTCAATGATTAAAGCGTTGTCCTGAACTTTCACGTTGATTTCAGACGGTGAGAAGTTTGAAACATCAAGTTTCACCTGGGTAGAAATAGAAATAAACATATAATTTCAAATTAAAAGTATATGATATGTATAATTATTTAGACTTACATCAAATGAATTATCTGTGAGTGTAAGTGCATGTGATTTGTCAACTTTGCGGATTGAAGACTCAAAATCCAGAAAAGGCTCATTGAAGTCAAATTCAGGAAATGGCATAAATTTCCCTTTGAAAACGATCAGCCATGTTCCAAAATTCGTTGAAGACATTCCCGGGTCGAAGTGCAAGATGTGGGATAGTAGGCCAGGTTGATGAAAAAGGAGTGAGAAACATTGTGTCTAATTTCAAAATTATTAACTTATAGCCTGAGACTGTATGAACTAAATTTTTTATACTAGCAATGCTAATGCAATAAAAATCTGAAGGAAGTACGAATATCTGAGATTTTCAAGTTATTTATACACTTTAGCAATGCTAATGCAATAAAAATCTGAAGGAAGTACGAATATCTGAGATTTTCAAGTTAACTCTTTTTTAGGTCGATCACTGAAATCTTGCAAGAAAAGAACTGAATAAAATGTAAAAGCCTCAGCCCTTTATATACTGACCAGAAACTATTCCTATCATCATCCAGAAATGTCTAGAATCCTGACCTACCCGACGATGAAGGAGGAAATTTCTAACGGAGGCGGAAGTCAACAAGCATTGCATTTGGCGAGCGAGAAAGTTCTGGAATTTCGGAGAACGTTCTTGAACTTGGTTTTTTTTAGGACGGAATTTTATTGTGCTTTCTACGTCGTAATGCTCGCTCACACTGGTCGCCTGGAGTGGCCTAGTGCCACATAAGTTACAATGATGAGATGCTTCGAGAACTTCCTGGCAAAACTAATTTCTATTTCCGTTGGATCTAACTATGATCTATCATTGCACTTGCATTGGCTAATCCGTCTCTGCCTTATTGTTTCGTTGTATTTGCTACCTTGCTTGTAAGTTTACCTTACAGAATTGGGTTATTGCTTCACGTATGCAATGATTAAGTTAAAATTAGCAAATGTTACGGTTGGTTGTAAATTATAAAAGAAAGTCAAAGATTTTCATTTACGTTACATTGTCATTGTAGTGTTGTGCAGTTCTGCTATGCTAGAAGAAATATGATGTACGTATTGAAGTGTCACCAACTTAAGGATTGACTGGAGTTGGATGGCTGTACGAAATTGAATTTATTCTTTTCAGGATTCGATTTTTTATCGATGCATTTCTTTATGCTTGGATTATTTTGCTCTGACGTTTACTACAGAATACTTGAAATGAAATACGAAATGATATTCAGATCACAGCAACTTTTACAACTAGTGCGTTTTTATTACTCTGACTTTGAAATAAATTAGAAGAAATTACAAATGAGATCTTATCCTAATGCTGTAAAAGGAATAAATAAGGTGAAAGGAGTAATAAATAAGGCAAAAAAACATTAGAACATGCAAGTTTTCATAACATTAGGTTTTACTTAAGTGGGAATTCAATTGGATTTCTCAACCTCCATTTCTTGATTTGAAGAATTTTCTTTTCCAACGAATGTGATGGGAATGTTAGTCTCGACTGGAGGTGGTGGTTTGACGATTTCACGAACAGCTTCGATTTGAAGATGACCGTCGGCAGTGTATGTTGATTTCATTGTGTCCAATTTGACTCCTTCCGGGATTTGGAATCGGCGAATAAAATTCCTTGAAATGTATTTGTCCTTCCCATCTTTCTCCTCATGTTTTCCCTCAATGATCAAGGAATTTTCCTGGACCTTCACGCTGATTTCAGCAGGAGTAAATTTTGAAACGTCAAGTTTGACCTAAAATCATAAAAATAAATTGTAAGACAAATGTCACAAGTAAAACTAACCGGAAGCGAAAACATTCAGTGAGAAATTACAACGNCCATCTTTCTCCTCGTGTTTTCCTTCAATGATCAAAGAATTTTCCTGTACCTTCACGCTGATTTCAGCAGGAGTGAATCTTGAAACGTCAAGTTTGACCTAAAATGATAAAAATAAATTAGTCAAATGTCAAGTGTCATAAGTGAAAATAACAGAAAAAGAAAACATTCAGTGACAAAATTACAACGTTAAGAATCAATCATAATTATTAAGTCTGAATTTCTTACCTCAAAACTGTTGTCAGTCAATTTCAGAGACTGTGACTTGTCAACTTTCTGGACTGTAGATTCAAAATCCAAGAATGGTTCATTGTAGTGGAAATGTGGGACTAATTCCGAACCCAACAGATCTTCGAGATTCCAGAAGTCTTGCCTGGGTCGTCGGTAATCGGTGACTGGGTAGGACTGTGAATTGTATTGATTTGTTGGATAAATGAGAAACATTTTTGTAGAGTTTACTAGCTCTGATCAGCAGATATTTTCCGCAAAGATGTGAGAAAATTTGAAAAGTTTAGTTGAATTTTTCTTAAGTGTTCTGTATCGCTCTCTTTCAAGAACTGATGTGGAGTCTCAAGAGCTGAAGCCATTATATACTGAACTCAAGTTTTGCTAGAGTAGTGCAGAATTCTCTAGTAAAGCGCAGCAGACCAGAACCAGAATGCCCCGTCGGAGTTTTCACACATTGCATATTGCATAGCATTGCATCGTGTTGGTTCCCGAACTGTGTAGACTTTTCTAGTACGTTCTCGTTCTCTCGTATACTCCGCATCATCAGTACCTTGCGTTGCAATTTGTAATGAGTTTGTCTGGCCAAGTTCACCTAGCTTTCACCATTTTTTTCGTTTTGAGATTGTAATTTTTAAACAATAGAAGTTTGTAACGTTATTTTGGAAATATCGTCATACTATATACGAATGGAAGCTGGACTGAATGAAACCCCAGTTTAATTGTAATTTTTAAACAATAGAAGTTTGTAACGTTATTTTGGAAATATCGTCATACTATATACGAATGGAAGCTGGACTGAATGAAACCCCAATTTTCTTAAGTCCATTTAGCAGATCATTTTATTACACTGAATTTATTGTAAATATGACAAGCGAGAGATTGGAAAATTAACCTGTCGCACTTGCTCATTTGGCCTTACCTAAATATTTTCTATTATTAGCTGGCAAAGCCAAGCTTATGTTCTTCTTCTGTCCGTCCGTCTGTCCCCAATCTAGAGGTCGCAATTCTTGACCAAATCGAAAAATACAAGAGGTCCTGGGTTCAATGCTCACTCTATTTTTTGTCTTTTGAGTTTACATATATCGACACTTCACTGCGATTTAATAGCTTTGTCAGCTCTTGTAACGTTTCTACGTTTATTAAAAATTAAGTGTTGTCAAAATAATTAGATAAAATGATACAGTTTTTTAGGAGTAAAAGTTGCAATGCTGTGAAACTTTATGTTTATATACAAACTTAGTTATCTGCACACATTTAAAATTAGAGGATCCCTGTCCGAAATATGTCATATATTCCTCACATACCGAATTTGAGTGATCTCTTGCTTGATAAATTGATTTAACTGCGAGAAATCCATAATTTTGGCTTACTTTTATTGCAATTTACTAATGAGCTGCTGGGTTTCTTTAGCAAACATGCTAAATTCAACTTTGACAATTTTGTTTTTGGATGAGCAGCACAGCTATCTATTCCTTCTGATAATTACAGCATCGTCTGTTTCATTTCACTACAACGGAGGTAGAAACTGCCACCGTGCAATCGAGATGGAATGATTACAACCTGGAACTCAATGAATCCATCTGAAAGAGGATTTAGTTTTCAACTGCACAAAAAATTTCCCATACTGCTGGGAAAACTTGTTAACTCTTTGAATAGTCAAGTTTGTCTTAATTTGAAATAAAGAACGCAATGCCATTCAACGCAAAACAAACTAAGTACATTTTTATTTACTCCCTCCTATATGAGGTGAAAAAAATAATCTTGAGATACACAACAGAATTAAACAAGCGCAATGATATTTTCCCATGAAACCATAAATAATACAAACTTAGAACTTCAAAAGAATTTGCACTTTACATTAAATACTTAATTCGATTTCTTAACCTCTACTTCAGATTCCAGATTTTTATTTGAAGAATTTTCATTTCCAACGAAGGTGATGGGAATATTGGTCTCGACTGGAGGTGGTGGTTTGACGATTTCGCGAGCAGCTCCAATTTGAAGTTGTCCGTCCTTAGTGTACGTTGATTTCATGGTATCCAATTTGACCCCATCGGGAATCTGGAACCGGCGAATGAAATTCCTTGAAATAATTTTGTCCTTGCCGTCTTTCTCTTCATGTTTTCCTTCAATGATCAATGAATTGTCCTGGACTTTCACGCTGATTTCAGACGGAGTGAATTTTGAGACGTCAAGTTTGACCTGAAATCAAAGCAGACAATTTTAAGTCAAATGCAACGCCAAGACAAATAAATCATTTTAGTCTCGAAGCAGAAATTAAATTATAATAACTCCATTTCCATTACATTCTGGAAAAATTCGTATCAACTCACCTCAAATGTGTTGTCCAGGTGGTTTGACAATTTCACGAGCAGCTCCAATTTGAAGTTGTCCGTCCTTAGTGTACGTTGATTTCATGGTATCCAATTTGACCCCATCGGGAATTTGGAATTTGCGAATGAAATTCCTTGAAATAATTTTGTCCTTGCCGTCTTTCTCTTCATGTTTTCCTTCAATGATCAATGAATCTTCCTGGACTTTCACGCTGATTTCAGACGGAGTGAATTTTGAAACGTCAAGTTTGACCTGAAATCAAAATAGACAATTTTATGTCAAGTCTAAGTAAACGAATCAAAGAAAAAATTAGATACTGACAACTTTGTTACTTTCCTGGAAGATGAAGAGCAACTCACCTCAAATGTGTTGTCCGTCAATTTCAAAGAGTGTGATTTTTCAACTTTTTCAATTGCTGATTCCAAATCCAGCAATGGTTTCTTGTTTCGGAATTGTGGGACTAATTCCGAATCAAACCAGTCATCCAGGCTCCAGAAATCACATGGGGACTTTCGCTTTCGTGGAATACATCCGAATGTAGTGAGTGGATGAGTGTCGTACTGGGTCGGATAAAGTGTAAGAATCATTTTCTGTATTTGTGTAACTTCGTAAGAGTTTTAGAAGTTTTCAGAATCTGAGTTTATATATGCACGAAAGGCAGGCTAACTTAAAGTTTGTTTGAATATTTTTGTAGTGCTCTATCGTAAGAACTGATGAGGAGTCGCCAAACCTTAGCATCTTTATATACTAAACTGAGCTTTTTGCGAGAGCTGTGAAGAAAAATCTAGCAATGCCTCGCTCATACAATTTGTACCGTTACATCGTATGTAGGTACAGCTTCGCGAACTGTATAGACTTTTCCAGTACATTCGCTCGTACTTTGGGCATTGGGCATCAGAATTATCTACTGTACGCTTTGCATTTCTGTTATTCGAGCTTTGTTTTGTTATTGAAATACAATGCCAAGACGAAAATTATGGAAGATAAAAATGAGATTCAATATCGTCCGTCGAAATGCACATTTTGGGAACTCAATTTTTTTGGCAAAAATATGGAATAGTACATGGTTTTTCATAAATCAGTAGTTAATGCATAAAATAAAACCTACAATTGGGAATTGAAATAATTTTCATGCAAACTGAAAATTCAAATCGGACATTGGAAGAATCATTTCCCTAAAGGATCTGTTGAAAAAGAAGAGTTCCTATTAACGCCAATTCTCAATTTCCTTCCATAGTTCTTCTCTAATCTATCCAAAAGTACAATTTTGGACGGTGCGGCAATAATTTTTAATTTGTTTTAATTTTTAAAATTTGACAAATTAAACCTGTTGTTTCGTTTGGACAAATTGAACCTAAATATAGTTGATTACATCGCTTGTTTTTAACGGAGAGTCCAAAAATTACTTTCCCGAATTGGAAAAAATGTTTCAATTTGTCACGAATGCAGGAATATGGTTCGCTAAACCTTAAATGAAAATTAAAAATTAAGTGCTATATTTAGACTTGGCACGGAAATTGTATCCTTAAAAATTGACCAAGAACCAATGAGGTCATGTAATCAAATATTTTAAAGCGTATTTCTCTCCTCGACTTATTTGGTCAAAATAGACAAATTGAGATCACAAAGTCATGCGTTTCTCATCAGATTCAATGTGAAACGGGATTTGCAAGAAATTAAGGCGAGAACAGCCTAAAGGTACTTAAACTGATCTGCACTTCTTGCTTTCGTAATTGTCATTTGTGATTTGATTTAAAACAAGTTATCTGTTCGCAATGATTGTAGCAGTTCAAAAGTGAAAAATGACCAGCAATATAAAATACAGCCTCTTGTTTAACTATTAGAATTTTTTGTTATTTTCTTATCTATATCTGAATAATTGTTAGTAAATTGCGTCTGCCTGTTGTATGGTGATGGAAATGAAGATGCTCAACTCAAAATCCAAATATTCTGTATAACTAGTGCATTTTTATTAACTCACTTTTCGGCACAAATGAGGAACAAATTACCTTGAGATCTTCTAAGTCTTACACAAATTCAGGAATACTAGTTAACGAATCTTAAATAAATACGTAAGGTAGGGCAATGAAGAAGTAAATAAATAATAAGAAAATGCCAATCTTTGCACTAGCTTTCACTAAAAATTAACTTAATTAGATTTTTTTACTTCTCCCTGATCTTGATTTGCAGAATTTTCATTTCCAACAAATGTGATGGGAATGTTGGTCTCGACTGGAGGAGGTGGCTTGACGATTTCGCGAACAGCCTCGATTTGAAGTTGACCCTCTGCAGTGTATGTGGATTTCATGGTGTCCAATTTGACACCTTCCGGGATTTGGAATCGGCGAATGAAGTTTCGTGAAATGTATGTGTCCTTGTCTCCTTTCTCCTCATGTTTTCCTTCAATAATCAAAGAATTTTCTTGGACTTTCACGCTGATTTCCGAAGGAGTGAATTTTGAAACGTCAAGTTTGACCTGTAATCATAAAAACAAATCTTAAGTCAAATTTTTGTTCCAATAAATTTTTATAAATGGTTTTGAGAATAAATTGCTCAGTAAGTTCTTACTAATTAAAATTAATTTACCTCAAAAGTGTTGTCGGTCACCTTCAGAGATTTTGACTTGTCAACTTTCTGGACGGACGATTCGAAATCCAAGAATGGTTCCGTATAGTGAAAATGCGGGATTAACTCCGGGTGAAACAGATCACCCATATTCCAGAAATCTTGATGAGAATTCCTGGGTCGTCTGTATGGCGTAACTGAATGTGAATAGTTCCGGTTTGGATAAACGACAAACATTGTTGTAGGGCTTTTAGCTTTGTTCAACTTCAAAAGTGAATTAATAAATTGTAAGATTTGAATGAAGCAAAGATTGCAAGTGTTAAGTTATGGAGTGTTCTTTGTAGTGTTCGACTTCTGCAAATTGCAAGAACTGATGCGGAGTCCCTGAATCCTGGGTCGTCTGTATGGCGTAACTGAATGTGAATAGTTCCGGTTTGGGTAAACGACAAACATTTTCGTAGAGACTTTTGGTTGGTTCAACTTTACAAGTAAATAAATAAATTTGTAAGCCTTGAATGAAGCAAAGACTGCAAGTGTTAAGTTATGGAGCGTTCCTTGTAGTGTTCGACTTCTACAAATTGCAAGAACTGAAGCGGAGTCCCTGAACCCGAAGCCTTTATATACTAAAGTGAAGTTTGCTAGAGTAGTCCAGAATCGTCTAGTAAAGCTGTAGCGCAGAATGCCCCACGTACTATTGTGTGGATGAAGCAATACATGGCATAGCCGCATAGCATTGCATACTGCATCGTGGTGGTTCTTGAATTGTGTAGAGGTTTCTAGCACATTCGCTCGTGTATTGGTTGGGCATTATAATGTCAAGTTTTATCCGTTTCTTATAGCAGGAGCGTGTCGTATTGTCTGATGCTATGCTANGGTTTCTAGCACATTCGCTCGTGTATTGGTTGGGCATTATAATGTCAAGTTTTATCCGTTTCTTATAGCAGGAGCGTGTCATATTGTCTGATGGCTATGCTATGCTATGAGTTTTCATTCAGCCTGCAAAATTCAATGCAATTTTAGACCGTGAAATCAAAAACTATTAATTCACGCCGAAATGGGAAATGTGATTTCATATCATAAACACCATGAAAATTGTTTAAATGTAGGCGTCAACAGTATAATTTTTAAAAGTAGTAAATTAAGCAGAATAATTTACAACTGGAAAAACTGATATGCAAGCCGACTCAGGATTCAATGAAGAAGACGGAATAAGATTTTATAACCGAATTATTTGTAAACCATGAATGAATGACATTATTAAAATATCAGTTTTGTTTTATTTGTCTGTATTTACAAAAGAACTCGCGAATGTATAAGTTATTTCGCTAATTACAAATTCAATGCAATTTTAGAATCCGAAATCAAAAACTATTAATTCACGCCGAAATGGCAAATGTGATTTCATATCATAGACACCATGAAAATTGTTTAAATGTAGGCGTCAACAGTATAATTTTTAAAATTTGGTCAATTAAGCAGAATAATTTACAATTGAAAAAAAATGATATGCAAGCCGACACAGGATATTTAGGATTCCACTGAAGAAAGACGGAATAAGATTTTATAACCGAATTATTTGTAAACCATGAATGAATGACATTATTAAAATATCAGTTTTGTTTTATTTGTCTGTATTTACGAAAGAACTCGCGAATGTATAAGTTATTTCGCTAAATACAATCGAAAGTAGCTTAGGCAAAATAAAATTGAGAGGAATTGTAAATTTTTTAGGCACAGACAGCTTTTGCTTATCTGAATTGATCCGTCTGCGTCTAGTTGGTAGATTTGCCTTTATCGTTTTTCTTCTTTGCTTCGAAACTTGCTCCTTTGCAGAGATTGTACAATTCATCTGAAAATACGACATGCAGGGGTAAAAGTATTTTAAACATTGAGTATTCATTGAGACAACGAACCGATTAGCGTTTCCAATCTATACGCAACTCGTACGTCTGGTACATTGGTCTTCCCAACATCGTTGCCAGCCATACCCAATTCACGATAGTTCTTACCCAGCCAGTATTCTTTCACCTTTTAATTAATTCGAAGGAGGACACACAATAGAAATAGTTAAGATTTTCAGATTCCTTGTAACTAAGTTTATGTATTTCGTACATTCTCGGGATATCCACTCAGGAGGACAGAATTTCGGGCCAATTCGCAAAGGTCACAAGTGCTCAATTTAAATACATGTAGGGCGACGACGTATTCTTCCAACAGGGGTTCTTTCGTGTAATGAAAAACGAGTGGGTCATCCGATGACAAAGTTACTACAAGTCCACGCGCCAAGAATTTTGCCACTGGGTGTTCAGTATAAGGAATAAATAAAGTACTGTTGCTTATCGGTGCCATTGTAATAGGGATTTGAGCCAAATAGTACAAATATTCCAACGCTGGGTTCTATTAGCAAAAAAAAAAACTAATTATTACTGGTAAATTAATTTACGAACTTCGAAATTAAAGCATACTGCTGTGAGCCGAATTCCATGTGTAATATTTTCACAGAGGAGAAAACTCGACACAAGATGAACAAGTTGATCCAGATTCTCCGCAATGTGGTCGCAGTGGAAATGTATTCATCCCACGTTCTCGTCTAAGATTGTTCAAAACGGCGATATTTGCGTGTAAATAGTACAATTGGTATGCGTAGCAAGGATTATCGGTTGACGTCCATTCCTCGGCATTCGGACTTTCTTCTTCTGGTAGGGAAACTTCTTGTTGACCCTCGTCATCCACGCAGTCAAATCCAATTACCTCAAATATTAATACAATTGACACAAATTAGAATTACGTTGTGTCTAAAAATATGGTTACCTTACATATTCCAAATATTTGGCGACAAGTGGATGTCCCTGTGGATCAATGGTTGCTTCAATGAATGGTACAAAAATATTGGACATCATTTCGGCATATGATTTGACAGCATTGGATTTGCGAAGTTCTGGGCTGAAATTTGGGAACATAATGAGCGAAAATGCAATTAAATTCTCATATTCGATATTTCCTTACTATTGCTTTGGAATTTGTATAACCCAGCGAATATTATCCGAATAAATGTTGTGATCAATCGTCCATTTTGCAAGATCTTCCAACTCACTCTTCTTCTTCCCATTTACTGAGATTCGCAATTCGGCATAAATGTATTTATTCTGCTCATAGTTTTGAATCGAGTCCTTGATGAGCTCTGCGAAATATTTTCCATTGGCCAAATTTGACTGTTTTAAGTACACTTTACGCAAATCAGGGTTTCCTGCTACGTTGTAGCAATTGTTGAATGTGTCAAAACGATGCATTGACTCTCGATCCGTACGACAATCCAGGGAAAAAGCAGAAAGATTCTTGGGTGATACGTTCATTGACTTGAATATTTCTCCAAGAGTGATAGGTGGGTCCCCCTTGTTCTTCCCCGGGAGGACTGGTTGATCTGCATCTGTTTCAGCCGTCTTTTTGACATAAGCCAACAATTGCTCAGCTCTCATACACGCAGCTGCATGAATATGAGTGTCAATTTTTAGCACGTTGTAAAAGTCTCGAAATGGCACTTTTTGCTGATCTGCCAATTCGTTTACTTCGTTTAAATTTATGTGAATATTGTATTTTGCAGTAAGAACATTTAGTCTTGATTGACAGCATGTACGGAGTGGCCCACTCTCTACTATGTCGTTCAAGGATCTCAAATCTTTGATGTATCTGAAAAATACAAATTAAATACAAAATAATGTGAAATCGTTAAATTTTAAGTACAAATAATTTACTCTTTAAGTGGTGGAAACGAATCTGGTTTCGCCACTTTGTTCTTATCGTAAATTCGAACGATTCCTTCAACAGGTTTTACAGTGTAGCCAATGCTTGGAAGAAGGTTATCAATTTCCCATGGATTTTTAATACTTGAGAGGGGTAGTTTCATCATCGCACCCTTTAAAAATAGAATTTAATATCTAAAAATCGTTGATGATCGATTTTTTAACTACCAGTTTGTTCTCGTTGTCCAGCTTCGTTCCTCCTCAACAGTGCAACAACTTCATCAAGTTCCAATTCTCCTTCTAACATTTTTAAAAACTCCTCCGGAACTCTTGGAAAATTCTGCACAGATCTTGCCATATATTCTTTTCGCATGTGGAGAGCAGTAAGCAAATAGTCAAAGCAAAGCTCAGAGTCTTCCGTTGGAACCTTATAATTAGTTCAAATTAATTACACTGGTAACTTTGGAGTTTTAGCTCGATGCTTCAATCTTACTTGTCCAGAATGTGTGATTTTTGTTCGACGAAATACTGGAAGCTCTAAACTATCGATTTTATCGCCAAATTCTTCAAGTCTGCGAAGAAAGAACGAATTGTTACAAATCAAAATTTGCAAAAAGTAGCAAATTCACACACCTTTGCTGGTAACTTGGAATCAAGTGCGATTTATTATTTGTCATGTGTTTAGGCCTAGACCCAGATGAGTCTACATGTTTGGCGAGTTCATGCAAATTTTTGTTCAGCTTCGGAACCGGGATTGGAGAAGCAGGCCCGTGACCGTGTCCTGATAAATGAAACAAATTTTGCGAAACAGATTTGACATTGAAATTGAAATATTTTTAAAAATATGCTTACGTGAAATACTCATTTTATAATGTCAAACCGAGTACAGGAGTTAGGGTGAGTTAGGGTAAGAGTGACCAGAAGAAAGCAAATCAATGTGGCAAGTGACACTAATCTTGCGAAACCTCTCAAAATTAAATGATAATTTGAATCTGACAATTTGTGGTTAATTTCGGTTTACTGGGAACTCATTATGAAGACAAGTTTCTTTGTGTAGGATGCCAAGCCAATTCTAGCCTAGCCACAACGTCTACAAACAGTTTAAAACTTAAAATCGTTGGTAAGAATTTGGCTTCCAAGAGTTGCCTTCAGCAATGGGAATAATTTCGCCAGGTTCAAACCTAACCAAATTGGGAAAACTTATCCTGAAATCACATTACTCTCATGTGTCTTTGCGAAAATTATGAATTCTTACGGATTTGATTTCTTATTTCTAGGTATATAGACACATAGGAAAATAAAAATTTTCATAATGCATATTTCTAATCATTTTACCTTAAGTTTAGACATAATTAAGAATTGACATTGCATTTAAGTAATAATGCAGAACTGGCCAATTATCATAACCTATACATAGACATACGCTATGCAATATGGGATATCTCATAATGCTGAGGACACGAGCGAACATACTAGAAAAGCCTACACAGTTCGAGAACCACCAAGATGCTATGCAATGCAATGTAATGCTCAGCATTACGACTCATCATGGTAACTTGCATGGGGCATTACGCTACTCTACCGCTAGACTTTTCTCCACTGTTCTAGCAAAAGTTGGATTCAGTATATAAAGGGCTGAAGTTTTTGAGACTTTCAATCAGTTCTTGCAACAGAGCGCTTGGAATAAAAACTAAACACAACTACACAACTCAATATTTTCTATACATTTTCATTCTTGCTAAACTCTTGTGAATTTCAAAACAGTTAAAAAATTAACAAAAATGTTTCTCACACTCTATCCAACCCAAAACAGTCATCCACTCACTGCGTTTGGATATCGACCAAGGAACTATCGCCGTGATGTCTACAA
>WJEZ01001627.1:0-16639 GCA_009869925.1 Thalassaphorura encarpata
GGAATTCTTTCTTAAATTTAAATTTCAGCAGATCACGTATGCGTTTGCAGGCGCTCATGCTACTCCTTTATGACCAAGTGATAACCGAGGTCACAGTAATAGGTAATAACAGTATCAGTTATGCATTTTCAGGAGCACTTGCAACTTCTCCTGACACTCCTCGTGGAGCAAAGGCTTACAACCAAATGTACATAAATGGTGCGTAATTAGTTGTACATGTTTGCACGTAGTTTATACAAATTTGTCATTTTATCTTGTTTTTCTTACATTCAGGTCACGCTTACACTTACCTCGGATTTAAAATTTCAACTCGCTCAAGTTACACGTGTCTGTTTAAACCGCAGCCTATGTTTATTCCTCAAGAAACTGATCCTAAACTGTCAATGTATTCAAACTGGCAGGTAACTATTCCTTTTGTAAAATGATACATTTTAAATTCACCAGAATCGTAATTCTCTAAATTGTCTTATACAGGCCCGTCCAAAGGATCCCAAAGATGCTGATATTAGTATTTCTACGAATGACTCAAGCGTGAATGGGAGGAAGAGTCCTCAATTTATGTACGTATCAGCAAAAGGAAATAATTCAGATACTACTACTGTCAATTCTCCAGATGGCCAACCTCCACTTCTTTTTACACCAACTGACTCTTCGCTAACCACAGAAAATGTCGAGGATGATGGATGTTTGCCTTCTAGATTCATCCCACCTAATAACCTTTCGATCAGCTCAAGTTCTACTTCTTCTCTCCCATTTACATCATCATCGGATTTTATGCCAGATAATAAGTCGAGTATTCCAATAGTTGTGAAAAATTCACCTCCGTCCCCAATGGAGGAAGGAGATTCTAGTACTTCCAGCGTGAACTCGAATGAGAAGGATAATTGGTCTTCCTATCGTGGCAACAAATACCATGGTGTACACAAAAATGCATTTACAGGAGGAACTGCTGAATTGTCTTCTTCAGAATCTTCAAGCGCGGATGAATCCAATTATTCTTTGTCCAAGCCAGAGTATGAGAGAAGATAGCTTCCGGAAAGACAGTGGGATCACAGATGGGGAGGATCAGATGACCATGAGACTGCATTCTGGTTCAAATGATGAAAGCCGGAAGGATGGTATCTTGCCCTCGTCATCGAGATCTTCTCCAGATTTCGGGAGATTTGATAACCCTAGAGTTAAAATTATGGAAGGAGGCTTTGAATCCAATGAGGATTATACTTACATACGGGGAAGAGGTCAGTAGTCACTGTTCATCGCTATAAAATTTACTCTTCCTCTAACAAGACAATTTTAAATAAAATATATATATTACTTACTTAGAGAATACTGAATTCGTTTCAGGCCGTGGCCGATACGTCTGTGAGGCTTGTGGAATTCGATGTAAAAAACCGTCCATGTTACGTAAACATCTGAAAACGCATACAGATTTGCGGCCTTATACTTGCAAACTCTGCAATTTCAGGTATGTATGGTTCGAGTTGTTGTCTCGATCAGAATATTGCATATAAATAAAAATGGTCAGGAAATTTTATTATTCATTCTTATGTTTTCAGCTTCAAAACGAAAGGTAATTTAACGAAACACCAAAAATCGAAATCACATCACAAGAAATGTCTTGGTCTGGGCATTCATCCAAATTCTTCCAGATCATTAGCTATGAGTGGTCCAATATTTGACAATAATAATACGTCTGATGAGGACGACTCGATGGATGACGACGATGATAACGATAATGGGTGTGATTCAGATGACGATGACGAGGAAATGTCCCAAGCGTCTTACGGTGATACAGACCCTGATCACTTTGAAAAAGAAATCGCACAAAGTCTTTTAGATTTGAGCCATTTATCCAGATTTCCAAGAAATGTCAGTAATTCTCAAAGTGAGGATACAAAATCTCTCAACACTTTTCTAAAACAAGGAAATTCTTTGTTGGATAATGTGATCGTTACAATGGAGGAAGGATCTGTACCACTAAACATGACCAAAGAAGAGTCTCCGAAATTCAATGACGGTGAAACCCCAATTGATTTGAGTGTCAAATGTAACAAGGAAAGAGAAGTCATCATGTTTCCTAGACGTACAAATGGTGTTGTGAAAGCAATGGGTATTGTTGGTGAGGCTCAGCGGTGGGAACCAGAAGAATCATTTCTCCTCAATGGAATTCTAAACCTTAAGAAAGTACGAAACACAGTCGTTCCTCAAGAGGAGAATTCGCCTCAAGAGAGTCCTGGAAGTCTTGAAGGTGTCCAAGTGAAAACTCCAGACATAAAAGTAGAAGTCGAAAAATTGCCAGACTCTGAGGCAACTTTAGATACCATTGATGAAGTGGCCACATTTGAATATGAAATTAAAAAGAAGTTTCGACCCGGAAGTGCTGAAATAAGTGAATCTTCAATTCCATCCACATCATTTCAAATACCGTCATCACCCAAACATGGAAACTCTAGCCCAGCCAACAGTGGGGCTAGTACGAGCACAATAACTTCACAAAATCAGAAGGCCCGTCTTCATCAGCCGTGGCTAAGCCCTCAAGGAAGTTCTGAAGAGACGTTGGTTGAAGCCGTGACTCCGAGACGAGAGCGTACAGAATCTCTCAATTCTTGCATCACAGGAGAAAGCTCGAATCCAGAGAGCATCGGATGCAGAGAAGAAAGTGAATCCACAACTGATGCGAATAACATAGATGTGAAGTCATTTAATTTAGAAAAATTGAGAGAAGTTTCTAGTTCTAGTCCAACTTCAAAGCATTTTTCATGATTTTGGTTCATTGAGACCGCAAGCGGAATTTCGGCAACCCAGCGGAGCCCAGGCTCTGATCAAGTAAAAAAAAACATTCCAATATTCTTATCGAGTCAATATTGAAAAATGTTAATTAAAAATTATTTTTAATTTACAGGGATGAAGGGAAAGCCGAATGCAATATATGCGGAAAAACATTCACAAGAGCCAGTCAATTAAATTTGCATATGAATATTCATTTTCTTGAAAGGCCATTCCGTTGCGATCCTTGTGGAGTTAGTTTTCGGACAAAAGGACATTTGATTAAACATCGTAGATCCAGTAGTCATGATTGCAAGGTAAATGCTAGATTTGTCAAATGTACCCTATACTTTTTACCATTCATGATCTCACGCTGATAACCCATTAGATAACATTTTTTGTTCCACCTAATATATTTTTTCCGGATCTTTCAGGTTTATCTCACAGAGGCTTGGGGCGTTGCCAATGAAGAGAATCCACGACCTTTCAAATGTCCTGACTGTAAAATTGCTTTTCGGATCCATGGGCATTTGGCCAAACACCTTCGCTCAAAAATGCACATTATGAGAATGGAGTGCCTTGGTGAGTCATCCTTTCCATGCCTGCACATGTGTTGCATTTGTAGTCCAAAATGTCTAAAATAAAATCTATTCTACAGGAAAACTTCCATTTGGAATTTATTTTGAAATGGAAAAATCTGGATTGAACCTCAATGAGATTGATACGACTGATTGTGACATGTCACTCGTTTCCTTACAGGTAAAGTTCAGAATTTGAATCAAATCAGAATAAGTTCTAATGGTTGAAAAAATTTACAGAACGTAGCAAAGAAAATTTATGGAGATAGTTGGATGGATCGTTTAGCATTGCCAATTGAAGACCCCCCTCCAGTCTAACCCTCGAATTCAAATTTTAAATGATGGTGTCGAAAAATATTTATTCTAATTTTAAAATGTTAAGAAATTGTGATTTAAGACGGATATATTTAGTAGGATTAGTGAATAGTAAGGATATTTTAATATTTTTAAAAGTTTGACAAAATGCTCATCTATATTTAAAAGAATTCTAATGTTAGGTTGACTGATGGAATTTTATCCAATTCTTTATTTTAGTTGGGTTTATTTGTTTTCAATTTATTTTACCCAAGATATTTTAGAATGAATGTTATTGAAAATTTTTGAGGAACAAGGTATATTTTAATTATAAAAGAAATTCGTTTTCTTTTAGTAAAAATTGAACAGCTTTTATCTTGATGAAGGGACCTGTATTTTAATAAATCAAACAAACATGTTGTAATTCAGTGGCCTTATTTATTCAACGCTATTCGCATTTGAGGTAGAAAACACTTATAACTTAAAATATTTGTTTATCATCTTCGTTGTAAAAATATAAGGTACTAAAATTGATTTATCTTACCGATTTGCACAAAGCATGTTGACTTAGAATAGGGACTAGATAATTTCATGAGATCACAACTGACTAGATTGAGTTACAATTGCTATTGGAAGTTATTTAAGTTCTTCCAACTTTGTCTAAGTGATATAAATCAGTTAAACGTTTGATTGAGAATTTAAAAACTACACACTAATCTCAATATTAATTTAGAAGCTATTTATCTTCCCTTAATGGTATAATCTAATTTCAAAATAGTCTCGAAAGCCCTACACCCTACCTTGAATTTTTAATTTTATTTATTTGAACACTCATAAACACTTCCTTACACTAGAACTACATTAGTTGACATGTACTAGTCGATACAACGATCATATCGGCTGCATATTACAATTTGTACAACCTTTTTTGTGATTTTGGGGACGTGAGGCGTCCTTTTTTGCATTTACAATTTTTAGTACGGTCGTATGCCATATTAACTATCTTGGCATACTGAAATAGCATTAGATTTTAGTTTTCATCTTAGGACAGATGAAATTTTACGTTTAGGACTACGGCTTAGACTTAAGCCAATTCTGGTGAGTTAACTAACTTAGCTATTCAAAGTGCAATGTACAATAGTTTTGAACGGATAGAAGGGTGATGAGTGATTTTGCTGATGATTTTGTAGACCTCCCTTATTGGAGTTCCTTATCCTCACTTTCACCTCCACCTTCCTTGGAAAGCATGTTGAGAACGTCTTCAGTCATTTGGTCCTTTGGAGATTCCTCTTTCATCGTCACTGGTTGCAACTCCCCGTTAGTCTTTGTCTCTCCTTGTTTCTACAAAATCGACAAATTAAGGAGAATTGTTAAACTTAATGGCCAGAAGATGTTTATAAAGAGAACAGTCTACATAAATACCATAAGAGTCAGCTGAGTTGGGATTGATGAATAACCAGCGGCTTTGAAATCAAAATTCAAGAAATAGCTGTCCAAAACTTGAACCGTTGGTTTGACCTCCATTGCTAATTCCTGGGCAATTTGTTTGACTTTCATCTGAAGCTCCTCCCTGGGAGTCAATTTTCCAGAATCTCCGCGCTCTTCCATTGAACGAGAAGATCCCTCTGGAGGCATGTCTTCATTAGCTATCTTCGTAATCGCCTTATTTTCAACAGAACGACTGATCTCGTTGCGATCTCCTGATGAAAGATCAACTTCGCCTTCTCCGCCCCAGGGCCTTGAAAAAATTCATAAATCAAACAAAAAATAAGCTTACTAAAAAGCAGGAAACAAACTCCTTACATCTCTTCTGGAACTTTAATCGGTGGTGGAGGTTCATTTCCAGGTGCAAGGAATTCACGCCAGTTGATATGAGCGAAGATCGTATTCTGATCATTGCTGACAACACTCAACTCTGAGCTTGATGACTCAACACCTGAACTTTGACTGGCGAAATCAAAATCAAAGTCACTAAACGTCCGAGATGGACGATTTCCAACTCCGTAATTGAAATTTGGCCCAGAGCGTCGGAAGGCATTTCCTGGGGTTGAATTTGAACCCCCGAAGCTCATGTTGGATAAATTGGAATTTGATCTCATTCTCTGGTCTGATTATATATAAAGATGGCAATAATTTGTAAAAAAGTATTATTTCAAATCTAAAAGTATTATAAATTGACCTGTCATATGGCTCATTGGGTACATCCCTGGACGAACTCCATTCATTTGATGCGATTCACCTGCCGGTGGGATCAAATATTCGCTTCCAAAGTTTGGTGGAAGTGGTGGTACTTTAATTGCCGTCCGCATAAAACCTGGTGCTGGATGGTAAAATCGGCAACGAGTGCCTCGATGACAATATCCAGTATTTGTGACGTACCGACAAGGCAACATTCGCTTCTCATCTTCTCGATCGATTCTACTCGGATTAGCATTCATCATGATTCTAAGAAAAGTGAATACGAACACATAAGATGTGAGGGTTCAGCAAAATCTAATTTTGAAAATATTTAAAACGCTAACAAGTATGTAAAAGCAACTTGATTTTAATCTTAGCATTCGAGAAATCAATTCGATTTACTTCATTCTGTAATACAATTTCAGACTGACCCAATGTCGGTGGAAACGGTGGTTAGCGATAGTAACTAACGAGAACGATTGTCAACAACATTTGGACGTCTTGCTATTTCGAACCGAAATGCAAGACGTCCTGAATCAGATTAGGGATTTTCCGTTCCTGACTTTTCAATTCACACATTGCTTCAGTTCATATCAATCAATCGCTTTATCATTGATCTCTAAATATGACTTGTTCAAGCGATGACGCCATGAATGACCTGACAGAAAAGATGGAGCAGCTAAACTTGGAATACAGGGAAAGTGACCTACGGCCAGTTCAAACCAGACGTCAATCCATGATGACAAGAATTGTGTCTCTTAACACAATCCAGCATGTGAATATTCATTCAGACTCAGACTCACGACCAAATAGCTCTTGTCGAATTCAAACAAGACGTCAGGCACAAACCACTATGGCCAAAAGTAGTCAAGAAATGATACCAGTTGAAATGACTCACCAAAATGAAAACCTGAGTTTAGAATCTACATCAGCTCAATCATCATCTGAACCATTACGACCTCTTGCCACAGGCCGAAGATTCCTTACACCATTAAATATTCAGACTCGATCTCGTGCATCGATATTGAAACCTAAGGAAGATGAATGCCAATTACCGAAGCTAAGAAATTCTAGCCCTCTTGGAATAATTAATCCAGTTCACACTCGAAGAAACAGCTTGAGACTATTGTTAAAATGTCCGACTAAAATCAACTCTGAGCAGATTTATCAAAGTATTGGAGACGGTAAATTAATAAATTTTACTGAGAATAACGTAAATACGGTTAAGTAGGCTTTGACCATTGCTATTTCTTGTCTAAATATCAGAGAATGAACCACAGCAAAGCTCCCAAGCGTCAGGTAGACGGAAACTCGCTTTTCAAAACATTCAAGACATGGCTAAATCAATACAATCTCCTGCGCTGAGTCATGAGCACGAATCGGCTATTAGTACTAGTACGGCTAATACGAATCAGGTCAAGTTAGAAACAGAATGCAATGAAANACGATTGCCTTAAGAGTGTTTCAGAAGAACCACCTGGGGATACCCCTGTTCAAAGTTACAAGAGACGAAAACAAGTTCATTTCTGCAAAGAGGTCAGAGTATTTGTCTTGGATCTCAACGAAAGCAGATGTAATTTCTAACACGTCATGCAGTCATGCAGCTAGATTTTTACTCAAGGGTTGAGTAATTATATTCTCTTTTGAATTTTTAGCATGTACTGATTGGCATAAAAATCTCACCAAGGAAGGGATAATTTCAGCTTCAATGTGGAAGCAAGAGTTGGAAGAAGCTGAACAAACTCAAACCAATGAAGGAGACGATAAAAAGACACTTGTTAAATGAGAATTAATTGTTGCAAATACAAATTCGTTAGATTTGTCTGTTTAAAATCACCCTAAGGCCAGTTCTTTCTTAGGCCTTGCGTTAGAATTTGTATAATATGTTAAATGTTACTGTTAACTGTTACTCGAATAAAACTGGATAATTCTAACCAATATTTACGAACGAATGAACAAAGAACTTTTAAAAGCCTCGTCTTCACTCATAACGCTATACGTACACGAATCCTACACATCCTTGGTCTTTTTTACGCTACTGCGACTGTACTACGCAAAAAGGCAAAATTATTGAACCCCTTGCCGGGAATTTCTTACTTACTCAGAACTTACATGAAGTGAAATTGAAATATTTTTGTGAAAATCTTACGAAATTATCAAATTCAGTTTATTTAAAAGTTAAAAATTGTACATTACCTTCTCGGTGGGACGTTCATGTTGTTAGAATTTGAATTATACACACTGACACTCGCACTACACTGAGGGACAGTTGTTACTTACTTGGAATAAATTACATTACTGACTGACTCTACTGTTGAAAATCCGTAGATAAACTAAAGTTGTGAAATGTTTGGTTCGGTCGTCTCATTTGATTTGGGAAGAAAAATGGGTCTGTGTGGTCGAAATGGAGGATTGCTCCGCCTATTTCGGCAAGTGCAACGAGATGGAGAGAGAGGAAGGCCAGGGCAAAGACCAGAGCAGAAGCAGAGGTCAATGACCTCCGCCTCCTCAGTCCATTTCTCTTCGTTTTCCTTTGAACCGAAAAAATTCAACTCCTTAACATTGCATCAATGCAAAAGAGGATTTACATGTTGGAAATGTCAAACCTCGAGACCTCCTCCGACCAAAACTTTTCCCATAAAATGTCCAAAATGCTCTAGCCTTCAACCACAACCAGCCGATGTAGCTCTTCCAAATTATTTTGAAATTCTAGGTCTTAAAGAAGCTAATTATAAAGTTGATTTACCCAAATTATCATTGGCCGCCAAGAGCTTACAGCGTCAATTGCACCCAGATTTGTTTACTCAGCGAGAACAAGTGAGTTGGTTGTTGAAAATTTGAGAAGGGAGGATGGAGGAAGGAAAAGCACCTCTCGATTTAAAATTAACTATACTAATGACTGATTCTTAGCCAAACTTGACATTTTATAACTTTTATTGAATTCGCTACTACTGCGCCGGTCGATTTGATCGGCTTTCCCATTTGCGAATTTGCAAGTCCTGTCTTTCTAGCCAATCACAAAATAGAATCTCTTTCAATAGAATATTCTTTTTAGATTGGTATTAAGTTCAAATTTAAAATCTTTGTTTTGATTCTCCTTTCTAATGAATCTTAAAAGAGTTGAAGAATGTTCGACTTGAATTTGTATGGTTATATTTGCACTTTTGATTTCCTGTAATTATTAATGCTGGAATTTTTATTTGCATTACATTAGCAAATAATTAATCTCAAATTTTTTTGATTATTTTCTAAGGTCGAGCGTGACTTGAGTGACAACTTGTCTTCTCTTGTAAATAAAGCCATTCGTACTCTTCAAGATCCAATTGAACGTGGCCAATACCTCCTACAGTTGAGGAAGGTCGATGTAGTTGATCCAGAGAAACAACAGTTGTCTGACCCGAGGTTTTTAGCAGAAGTCATGGAGTTAAATGAGCGTTTGGATGAACTTGCATCCCCTCAGGAATGGAAGGATTTCCGCTCTCAGAATCAAGACTCACTTGTCAATCTAGAAAAGTAAAGTTAAAAAAAATTCATTTCTTGTCGTTAATGTTGAAAATCCAACAAATGTGCTATTTTTTATTCCAGGGAGTTGGAGAAGGCATTTGAGAAGGATGATTTGGAGACAGCTCAACTTTTAATCAATAAGATGAAGTTTCATGAAAGTCTGCAATCAAGGTTAAAACAAGTCCAAATGAAGTTTGGAGTAGTTGACTAGATTAAAATTGTTCAGTCCAGCTCAAGTTATAAGCGGGTGCCTTTATCTTTTGTGTATCTTCCAAGTTGTTAGACCATAGGAAAATCTTAATTTTGAACTTGAAGGTGCCTGGTTATATCAAATTATTAAATAAAATTATGTTTTTATTATTATTTTGTTACGGGACATTGTGTGTTTTTGCATTTCTGGCCTTTGCATTTCATTTTCCACTGCCAAATCATCGACTTGGTACTTCCCCTTAATAAGGGCAATAATGTCGAATTATTTGTTAGGTTGTTTGCAATGATAAGTCCTAAAACTACCCAATTTTTTAACACCGAACAGCAGGGAGCATCATCACCATCCCTCGTTTCATCCATAAATCGTGAAGGAAGGACGACTGAAATCGAGTGCGAATTTGGAACTTGGTCTTTTCATGGCATCATGATCCACATGTATGACGTCAGCCCAACATAATATTATGCATGCATGAACTGTGGATTTTCTGGAATCTGGATACGAAATCGTTTGGTTATCGTTAGTTCTGTCTGCGCTGTGCGTCGCAAAGTCGGGGATAGTGAGGAAAGACCACGAGCATAATACACCGTGGCGTGGACTAAAAGTTGCGTCCATACCGCCGCCTTCCTTCTCCGGTCTTTGAGATTGATTTCAATCTGTTGCTGTGCTCTTGACTGACTGGCGTGGACGAACGCGCTCGCTCCTCCAAGAATTTCATCCCCATGTGTCTGCGTTTCAAGTCAAAATCATCAATCACTGAAACCCAGAAATCGAACTATTAATTTGTGTGGTGAGAGTTTACGGCTTCAGTGTTTGTATTCGTAGTGTATTCAGTGACCTGGACTGACGGACCGAACCGAGGATGACAATGACAACGTCTGGAACAGCAGTCTTCGAGGAGAGTCCACTGGCCAAGAAACGTCTCATCTTCCATGAAGGTAGTAGTTATTTTCGTCAAAGACTCGTTTTGTCCTTGTTATCCTCAAAGCCAGTGTCACTCAAAGAGATTCGTTCCAAATCTGATTTTGCTGTTGGGTTGACCCCATATGAAATATCATTTCTTCGTCTCCTGGAGAGTTTGAGCAATGGGTTTAAAGGCAAAATTTCAGAAACGGGTACAGAAGTCAGACTAATTCCTGGCGTGTTGACGGGTGGGACAGTTAGTTTTTCCTGTGATCAAGGAAGACCATTGTCCTATTATTTGGAGCCCATACTCCTATTAGCACCTTTTTGCAAAAAACCATTAAATCTCACGTTGAAGGGAAGACTCCAGAATGACTCGGCTGGATTTAATTCAATTTACAAGATCAAACACTCAGCTCTACCAATCATGGAACATTTTGGACTCGAACCGGATATCCAAGTACATAAATCTTATATACTTATTTTCATATTTAGTCATTCAAGTATTTGATGCGTTAATTCGTATTCTGTGACTGTTTTGATTAGTAGATTTCCTCGGGTTCCAGCTCAGTCCCGGACTTTTTATTAATTAGTTTTGGATTTATGATTTTGATTTCAGTATTATTATTATGTTTTAAAAATTATTAGTTCTCCAGTTCCTAGTTCCTGGCTCGTTGATTTTTAATTTACTTTTGTAGTAATTTTGTGTTTGACATACTGTCAAATTAGGCTAGGTTTAGAGACGTTTTATATACCAAGTTCAAGTTGGTATTTTGTTTTAACAAGAATTTTTATTTTAGGTTATTTCGCGAAGCTATGCAGAATCAGAGATCAAGTTTACATGTAATGTGAAGAAGCAATTGTTAACTCTGAGAAATCAATTGAATCAAGACTGTGGAAAAGTCAAAAAAGTTCGTGGCCTCTCATACGGCTTCCGAATTTCACCCCAGATGTTAAATCGAGCTATTTCATCTGCCAAAGGAGTTTTTCTTCCATTCTTATCAGATGTTTTCATTACAAATGATCAAGTCAGAGGATCTAAATCTAAAATACCTGGTTTTGGTATTGTACTACATGCTCTGACAACAAAGGGAGTTTCGTATTCTGCAGATGGATTTATTGGACGGGATAACGAAGATGTTAACAGTTTAACGACAGTTATTTCTCAAAATCTTAGCTCACAGACAACCAAGAAACGAAAAGTTGATCTATTCCCTGAAGATGACAATAATCCAGACTCAACTGAGAGTATGGGTAAAAAGAAGCGATTGAACCGAGATCAAAGTGAAGAATCCTCCAATTCCAAATCAAAACCTGGAACCCTAACAAGTCCAGAAGAACTTGGAACTCACGTGGCCAAATTACTTCTGAGGGAAATTTCTACGAGGTCCTGCGTAGACTCAGTTTTTCAGTGGCTAGTCTTGGGATACATGGCACTGGGTCCTAAAGATGTAACTACCGTCTCTTTAGGAGCTTTGACACCCTTCACAATTCAATATCTCAGGGATTTGAGAACATTCTTTGGAGTCACATTTAAAATTGAGAGACAAAAAGGATCGGAGGAAGAATTTGAGTCGGATGATGAATCAACTAACAAAGCTGGCGAACTTTATAAACTCAGTTGTGTGGGTACAGGCTATATGAACTTTAATAAGACTATGGTTTGAGTTTTTTTATTTTCTCAATTATTGTAAACCATTTTTGACTGTAACTCCTGCTCAAAATTGGTGTGAATAAATCCTCTTAAAGATTCCTCATTCTCTCGTAGTTAATAATTTATTTAATTGCATTGCAATGCTTTACGCCCACAACCGTGACAGTTATGCAAACTTAAAGATGTCGTTTATAGATGTGAATTTTGAACGCATAACGCACATTGCATCCTCGTATTTGAAAATGTTCTATTTTCTGATCGAGCAGAGACTCGACCTACAGCACGCGGTCAAATACGTCAGATCAGAAAACCTGGTATCTTCCTGATCAAGTCTCTTGATGAGAAATTAATTATTAACTCATTAGACTCTTGTTCTATCAATTATTGTAAACCATTTTTTGACAGTAACTTCTGCTCAAAATTGGTGTGAATAAATCCTCTTAAAGATTCCTCATTCTCTCGTAGTTAATAATTTATTTAATTGCATTGCAATGCTTTACGCCCACAACCGTGACAGTTATGCAAACTTGAAGATGTCGTTTATAGATGTGAATTTTGAACGCGTAACGCACATTGCATCCTCGTATTTAAGAAAATGTTTTATTTTCTGTTCGATCAGAGACTCGACCTACAGCACGCGGTCAAATACGTCAGATCAGAAAACCTGGTATCTTCCTGATCAAGTCTCTTGATGAGAAATTAATTATTAACTCATTAGACTCTTGTTCTAGTTCACTCCCCTCTGAAATCAGCATCTTTTAACTAAAACATTCCAAAGGTCAACCATGAAGCCTCTCATTCAGACTTTAGATATCCTGTAATCTCCGTCCAGCGTAGCAGCATAAGCAGAAAATAAGTAGTAGGCCAGAAAGTACATTGTAAATCTCTGTCATGTTATCAACACATTCGAATGCACATGCAAGGACGAGTACGTACTATTAGGTAGTGGGGTGATCAAAATTTATTAGATTACAAATCCATGAACTCTGATCCTAATTCAATTCAGTTCAGTGGTACGATTTGGGTTCACAGAGTTTAGACTTCAATTTCGAGTCATCTGTTTCAATGAAGATGATATGAGGTTTGTTTTGAATGACGTTCATTTTTTTCTACGCGTTAGTAGTCATCCTTTTATTGATCTTTTATTCACCTATCTTTGATTGAGTTTCTGTGCAGTATTCATTTACGGAAGTTGGAGCAAGTAACCCGTTAGAAAGTTTTCTCCTTCAGTTTTAATAAATATTTTTATTCTGTGTGCTAAGAGTCTTTTCTGCACGACACCGGTTAGCGGTGAGTAAATATTCAGTTTAAAACACCAGTTATAATTACGGGTCGTGTCGTCTAAGGCATACCCTATAACTAAATTGTACTAAAACTGAAAAATAAGGAGGTTGTTTGTTAGAAGTTTCCTATTTTACTCCTGCTGACGTCAATTTATTTTGACGCAAGGGTTAACAGGAATGAGCAATGTCAATTCGACTGTATTAATTACTTTCGTTATTGCTTGGCTCACACGACACGGAGACGGAGTTCCCATGAATGTCCGAGGGAAACATCATTTGCCCCATTAGCAGACACCCATTGAGTTGAAACCGAGCAGAAACCAATTAAGGTTAGTTGAAAGTCTCTACTACGAACGACACGACTGAAAGGTGAGAGCCGACGAAAGCCAATATGCACACACTGCTCGGTTTTAAACATGAAAAGGTTTGAACATAGGGTGCTGATGCTAGTTTACTAGACTAGAATCTCTTAATTAAATTATGCAATATTCTCTGAGCCAAGTCTATTCGTTCCCTCCTTTCTTCCCTGGTTTCTCGCTCACATCACAGCAGTAGAGTTCCGGTGCCTGTTTATTTATTCATTTTTCCATTCGACGCTTTCCTTCCTTGAGGGGAAATGGGAAATGTTCTCCTTAGTTGTATGGCATAGTCCAAGTGTTAAACTCACATTTTAGGGATCCTCTGATGTGAAAGGTGTCTTTCAACTGGTTCACACACTACACACACGGGGATCAATAAGTGGCGAATGGGCTCAACAAATTCTGAGTTAACGGGTATGCAATGTCAGTGTGTGGTACAAAAATAGCTTCTTCAAGTAGTTGCTCAGATTTAACACACGACTTAGTGCAATCTCAGCCAGTCAGTTTTCTGGTTAATCGAATTTGGGGCGATCAAGGATATTGGAGAAATCTGGTATGATTTAATTTGTTTTCTTCCATATACTCACAGTTAGCAATTTTGCATTAGTTTTTATTCCTGGTTGGCAAAATTTGAACAATTCGTACAATTATTGCCTTATTTTGCTTGACAAACGTTCTACCATTATAAATGTATCATTAAGTCATTCGTGCTCGTAAGAAAGACCCAAAATTATGCTTAATATTAAGAGTTAGCCTTGGTGAGAGTTTATGATCTTGAAATAAAAAGAAGTTTGCCTTGCACGTAAATCTTCTTTGGGATGACATGATCAACGTGTAGGCGTAGCCATGTGCCTAATTTCAAATTGAGTTTTACAAAGATGACTTGGGCGAAAGTAAAAGTTAAGGTCATGATGAAGTCACTAGTTTCCATACATATACATACTGGCCAAAAGATGCATAATATATGAATCATTATATGAACGGACTTTAAGTAGGTTTGATTTTTTCTGAGTTGGTGAAACATTTGTGCCCGGATATTTTGCGATCTCAGCTGTTGATATAATTGAGCCTTGACTCCAGTAATAAGTTCTGCGCGAATGTAATTAATTTTTTTGCTGATTGCACGGAGAACACATCCTGAGCCAACCACGCATCATTCGCAATGAGATTGCATGATAAGGTTGAACACAGAATCGTGAAGCCCGTGATAGGTGTGCAGTGCAGAAATACTCGGATCCAAATCCTCCTGTACTCCAGTAAAAGATGTTGTGTTGAAATGTTTATGCCGCTTTATTGCGCACTTTTCGTAATGCCGTATAGACAGGATCGGGTTCAAGGGCGAAACGAAAGTTCATTATAATTCATAATCATCATAACAATATAAGTTTACTACACTAGCGAATAATTTGCACTCAAATGAAATTATGTAGATATTGCCTAAGTTTTGTGCAGAATAATTTCTATACAATCTGAGAGTCTTGTCTCCTCTGAAGCAATTGACGTTGTGCCATATCTTGTCAAAAGCAATTCTATTAAACCATTAAATTTTAATTTAGTTAGGGTTTTAAAATTGTAGTCGTTATTTTTTTGTCTAAAACTGACGTATTTGGCGAAAATTTGAGGAAAAAGCTCATTATAAAAGTTCAATCCCTTCACACTTCACAACATTAGTAGAGTTCAGACACTTGTAGGGTGCTTATGGCGTACCGCTGGTAAGGTCCCCGCCTAAAAAACATCAGATAGCGCTTAAACAGGTTTAGGGGCTGTTCATCTTATATTCATTCCCATCTCACTACTGCTTCATATGCAAGGAGGGGTTGGACAATAAGGACCATGATAAAAAATCTTTTGGTTAGTTCATTCCCGTGTGGAGCGGTGTTTGGATAGAATTCGTTTGTTAACCCTTCCGAGTCAAAAGGCGTGAAGTCGCAAAATAATAACTCTTATTTTAGTATTTCAGAGCTAAGTCCGTTAATTTAAAAAGAAAAACAACGATAATCAAGTTGGCATAAAAAACCAAAAGTTAATTATAGTGGTGGTGGCATTATTAATATTACATCACTGTGATGGACGCAAACTCGTATCTTTAATAATATTCATGACATTACGAAGAAGTTTTTTGTATGTTATGCTGAATTACAAACATCCTGCCTAAACGGATGATGTGATATGATGTGCACTTAAAGTTTGTTGCTGTGAATGTTACGCTAGTGCTTAGTGCAGTGGGCAGAAATATTCCAAAGGACATTATTTAAATTTCCTTCTGCACACATGGATAATGGAATTGACTCTGCTGCTGTAGAGTCGGTATCGCATAAATCTCGCGTAATTAGTCACACCTCTTGCATTTTGCAACAAGGAGGACGAATCGGTTGGATCTAGTCTAAATACTACGGTCAAAGGTGCTACTCGTGCCGAGTGTGATGTAGTGCTGAAAGTGTTTTATATATATCACAAGTTCTCTGCACTAACTCATCTGTCGTAGTAATTAAATGTAAGAGAAGGATTTCATTACATTGCATTACTCAGAGTTCAAATGTGCTAAATATATTTATACGTTATATGTCATCTTTGAAGTGTGGGTAAGCTGTATTCCTGAATTGGCAGTCTTAAATTAGCAAGTGGTGGAGTCAGATCAAAACAAGTGTCTTTCGCAATTTTAATCAGCCCGATCGAGAGTAAACAGTATTCTTCGTCACTTACAATTGCATGTTTTAACTTAATTATTGAAGGTATGGTATTTTCTATTATTTGCTCAAGTGTTCAGAAATTTCTTGTCTGTTAGACGTTATAAGAATTCCAGAATTTTATATTTCGACCTTAGACTGAGAATTCCCTGTGAACTTCTGTTGGAGCGTGTATAATTTGACTCACGCTACGTGTTTGAAATAGAAATACATAGTATTAAGGAA
>WJEZ01001628.1:0-16635 GCA_009869925.1 Thalassaphorura encarpata
AGGACGAGGAAAGGGTTAGAGTTAACACCACAGAGGCGATAAAACCTTAGAAGACTTACTTGGATCAAGAGGAGTGCCGAAAGCTTTGTGTTTCTCCAAAGCAAATGGATCATAGTTATCGGGACGATTTGAGCTTGGAGAAGCTGTTGGAGGTGCATCCTGAAATGACTTTTCAAGAATCTTGGAACGATTTTTCTCTCCATTTGATTCTCGAATATCACGAACAAGACGGCTGCTTGGGTTTCTAGTATTCTTCTTCCATTCACTCAAGTCGTTTCGATCTAGTTGACGAAATGAAGTTGGTCGAGGAGCTGTGGCAATTGCCTGGTTTTGTTCACTTTTAGAGTGTCGTAACACTCGACCCAAGCTTCGTCTAATTCGTTCATTTAAGATTGGACTATCTTCTATACTTTCTTCTCCGAGTTTTTCTTCGCTTTTGTCACAATCAAGAGTTTTTAGAGCCTTCTACACAAATCAAATAATTCAACAAATAATTAATCCAAGCAGACTTTAATTTTAGTAATTTGAGAGGCATTAATTTTCATGGCAATTAAAATAAGTTTGTTTGTTAACCGTTACTAACATCTAAACAAATTAATTTCCCTTGCTACGGTAGTAATTTTTTTGAGCCTTCTGGAAACACTTGTGAATATTTCAGTCACCTTGAATCTTATTACTATAATATTCTTCAACGAATTAAAAGACTAGACTGAATTGTATTACGAATTGAAAATTCCAATCAAGTTAGACCATAAGCCACACGTCTAGTACTAATCAAATTAAGCTATTCCGGTAAAATTGAATTGTCAACCTAAACAAAATAGGTTTTCCTCTCCAGAAATTAGCACAATCCTTTAGCAGGTGTGAAGGCATGAGCTTAATTATGAAACAACCAATTTTATTAGTGTTCAAGTTTCTTCTGTAAGGTCAGAGTGAAGTGGGCATCTGCAACTTGCATTTTCAGAAGCTATGTCCTTGTGTACAATGTTTAGTTTTTACGAATTCTGGTGGCGGAAAATGTATTGACGGGAGTCTACAACGATTCATTTGAAAAAACTCTTTAGGTAGTTCATTTTGTTTTCTCATATGTTGGACCCTGTTGATAAGGAAGGATCGAGTTTGCCAAACATTAGGGTTCGAGCCATAATTTCCGGGCCCCCGTAGCTTTCACCCCACATCATTCAATTTAAATTTCAATCAGAGCCGCATCCCGTTACCACGAATGTGAACCCATTCGCACCCTACAGTACAGCCGCTGGTTTGAAGTCCTTGAAGGATTTCACCGTTAGAATTTCTCTGACCTGACTGAATTTTTCTAAAAAGAATGATAGGAAAGAAAAGTGTATTTCTACTTAAGGCAGAGTTAGCCTAGCCGGTTTAATAATTTTTCTAAACTTGGACTAACCTCTAACCTTTGGTACATAATATTAGAAACCAGCATACAGCTCCCTTTCACCATTTCCTCGAAATTATGAATATGTTGTTGGAATGATCGAATATTAATGGCAGAGAAACAAAAGTAAAAATGTATCAACTTACATTGAAGTTTGCAGCTTCAACTGGATCATGTGTCTCGGGAAACTCAAAAGCACAGCAATGATATGGAAATGTCATCCATGCTTCTTGCAAATCCTGAAAATAAATTATTAAGTTTACCAAAGCCAACAATTTCCTAGAACTCTAGCTTTGCTTTGTTTTCAAACTTTAATAATTATACCATTTTTCTAAGAAAACTCAACTGAATCTTGAAGATATTTGATTGAGCACGTTAAGGACATGAAAAGTCGCAAATTCACGTCCTCAAAGTCCAAATATGAAGATACAAAAGGGTCGATCTCTATTTGCAGAAAACTAATGCTGAGATGTCCATCTGAGAAAACCCAAGATCTCCTCATTACAAAATGCCTTAAGCTTTGTTCCCTCTCGTAAAAATGTCAGGGCATCATCATCATATTACATTGAGATGATGGGGATGGACGGACGGCTCAAGAAAAGTAAACATTTTCAAACTCTATTCCATTTCTAGTCTGTCTATCTGATGCCTCGTTGTTTGCTTGTTGTGCAAATAAATAATGATGAAAGGCTAGATTTTGGTGGAAAGACTTTAGTCTCCTTCTGCTTCACAATTTTGTTTTATGGATCAAAGGGTATAATCTAGGTTATTTGCATTGACTTTCTTCTCCCAATAATGTAATGTAATGTCAGAAAATGGAAGAGTTCGTTTCGAGCAAGGCTTTTATCCTTTCTCTTCATACGTACACAACAATTTTATCTCTCAGAACCAGTGAACCACTCATGATGCATTATGAATTATGATTCTCGTTATTTAATCATATTTCGATTCACAATTTCACAACGATATGTCCCAAAGGCAGGAAATCCGCCGAATTCCCTACAGACTTGAAATACATGTACAGGACTGTGGACTGTGTTTTGTGGAGATACAGCTTCATTGTCTGTAAAAAGTTCTTCGGAAATTCAAAAGCAAGGAAATATTCTAACTCTGAGTTTTTAAAACAGGGATATGATGGAGAAGGAAAGCTTGTATGCTTGCCCAGTTTTTTCAACAATACTCAGCTCATTCATTTAGAGTTTCACTTAGAGTTTTTGAGTTTTTCGAATTACACATTCCATGACGAAGCAAAACAGACTAAAAAGGTATGCACATCGATGAACTATCATTATCAATTAATTATTCTTATTAAGCGATAAGCAATATTTTCTTATATTTTTTCTGAAGGGGAAAAGTGATTTTTCTTTCTAACTGAGCATTTTATTTTCTGGGCAGATTGATTTAATCAGGACGGAAACATGGACCGTGAATCATTGTCAGACTAAAAGACAGAAAAAAAGAACTTACGGTGAAGTGATAGATTGAAGGAATGACGGTAAGAGTGTGAACATTCTCCAATCGAAGCTCTTCAATTTTGTCAAGTCCAAGAGTTGGGAGAAAAAGTGATTGCAGTCTCTGATAAATCACTAAAAATAAAAGTAAAGAAATTGAAAAATTAGACAGACCGACACATTTTTTGTTGGGATTTCAGTGGTCTAATATTTAGCCACCTTTAACATTTTCACAAATAATTTGATCTAAAAACAGCCCAATGCAAGTGAGTTTTCGTAAACAAATTGACTTGCGTTAAAGGGTGAAAACTAAATTTTTTACCACACCATGGAAGCATTTCCGGAAAACTCAGGGCGGACGGATGTCTGGAGAAATTTGAAAGCCTAAGTAGATACTGAGTTTAGAATAAAAAACCGAAAGTTTTCAGACATAAACATCCTGTGTGAATTTTATATTAAAATAACCATCTCAGTAGGTTGTTAGATAGGACTTTTAAGTAGGAAATCAAAATTTTTGAAATTTCTTAGTTTAAATATAAAGTCTAGAAGGAAATTCTACTGGTTTTCCATTTGAACCATATTTTACAAAATTATACTTGTGAAAGTGAAATTGGTGTTGGTTTAGAATAGATGCTTTGAAGTAACATCCGACTACGAATTCGTGCAATTTTCTTCACACAACCTTCCGGTGACTTTTCTCTCCTCTTGGCTTGGCGCTCACACATTGGTTCATGAGAATAATTAAATCAACAGCGATGGTAAATTGGCAAACTGGGGCTGCTGACTCAATGAGATTAAATGGGAGGTGCCGAAATGAAATGAGGATTTAAAGAATAAAAAAGTTTAGTTTCTAAAAGGCAAGAGTTCCATCCAATGCACTGGGAAGGCTGTAACCCAATTGAAGTGAGAAAACTTCATAAATAAACGAAAGGGATGCTCCTGCTTCTTGTACCGGGCTGCACCGAAATTCGATTTTGAGCCCAAATTACTGAATCCTTTTTCCCTTGACTCCAAAAGAGTAAGGTCTTTTTTTCCCTCTCACAAAAAGAATAGCAAATACTACTCAATCCAACAGAACACCGAATTTTCGGGTAGGAAAAGGTTTTACCAGAAATAAGATAGATACAGAATCGAGAAATAGAGAATCAAATCAATCATTCTCATCACATCAGTATTGCCATCATGCTTTCCTCGTTTACAATTCTCAGTCCATAGCCAAGTGTTTGAGGGAGGTTAAGGAAAGGACACACGATGCCCAGACCAAAATGATATATCAGGATTATAAGAGGCCGTGAGAAGTTGGTGTGAGAAATTCCACACCTAAGCTAAATCATGAGACCAATTGATGAAAAGGCGAAAGGGTAGGAGTGGTGGAAATAACTCAATCTTAGATCCCATGAATTGGAAGGATTCTTTCAAACATTTTTAAAGGGAACAGCTTGTATTGTATTGTACACATTCTCCTTGACAAATTCTGTAAATGTATTGAAACCTTTACGACGCAGGGAGCAGAGCAGAATCTTGAAGAGGCAGTAGTTCAAATAAAAGAATCATTCCCAGGTGGAATCAGCTATAAAACCTCAAGCATTTTGCGACGATAGAAATTTCATGGCTGAAGAAATACGAAACCAAGCCAAACGTTCGAAGTCAATTTTTTTCGATAATAAGAGTCAAACCATTTATGACTTACAGTTTTCTTAGGCTGTGAATCCCCACGAACGTATCCTTGTGTAGAGTTGTCAATTTTCGGTTTCCTTTTAAAGTTCAAATAAAAGAATCATTCCCAGGTGGAATCAGCTATAAAACCTCAAGCATTTTGCGACGATAGAAATTTCATGGCTGAAGAAATACGAAACCAAGCCTAACGTTCGAAGCTTCGAAGTCAATTTTTTTCGATAATAAGAGTCAAACCATTTATGACTTACAGTTTTCTTAGGCTGTGAATCCCCACGAACGTATCCTTGTGCAGAGTTGTCAATTTTCGGTTTCCTTTTAAAGTCCTAAAATTCAAAAGTAGAACAAAAACATTTTTGGTTAACATTGAACATAATAAAGCATAAATTAATTATTTTTACGCACAAAATTGCAATGGTCGCCCCATCGAATGCCTTTGGACCGATTTCTTCTAGGCTGTTGTAACTCAAAGATCTGAAACCAATAAAAAACGCTAGTATTTCAAGGAAGCACAACAAAATTGCAATGGTCGCCCCATCGAATGCCTTTGGACCGATTTCTTCTAGGCTGTTGTAACTCAAAGATCTGAAACCAATAAAAAACACAAGTATTTCAAGGAAGCACCCAACGCACGAACATAAATAAATATAACTGCACTCCAAGATGACTCCCATAGTCTAACAGACCGAGGTCGAGGAAACCTAAAAAGTTTTTATCGTTAAAGTTAACTGGAATGAGGTCAACTCCACAGAAGTCTAGGACCAGACCAGTTGCCTGAAAACTAAGAAAAACCGAAAGACCCAATAAAATTGACACGATATGAAGAATTCTACTCAATTTTTTAACTCTAGCATTGTTTTGTTTCCTACTTCTCATTTATCATTTTACTGGAAGGTTTTATTACCAGAAAAATATGGCAGGAAAACTTTTGTCCTTTTATGTCTCATATTTCTTAATTTAAAAACTAATTCTCCTGAAGTATGTTTACGGAAAATCGTCGAAATCAAAACCATGTAAACTTACAGATGGGCCACTTCCGAATTCCGAATCCAACCAGGCTCGATCGTTTTAATCTTGTTATTTTCCAAGTCTCTGTATTCAATACATCAAAAGAAAAGTTTGAATTGCAATACTCGCTCACTATTTGATATTTGATCACTGCGACTGAAGCCCTTACACTGCACTGGCTTCTCAGCAAATGCAATGATCATTCAAGTCCTAATAGCAAGGAGCTTACACTTCATTTCAGCCTCACTGACAAGGGAACATTTTTCTTTGTAATACGCCGAATTGGCTGAAAATTTTTGAAGGACAGGTCGACCTTCATGATCCTTACTGTAACATTACTTTATAGGCTATCCCAAGTGTGCGGTTTTCCTATGCTGCTTTCTTGTGTACCTGCTCCACTCACCGGACTTTCGGACTGGATAATAATTTCACTCTTTGAATTTTTTGTAATAATTTTGAGCCTGGAACAAGGAGAAGGGTGAGTCAATGAATGAATTACACATACGAGAAACATATTAATTCGTCATATCCATTCTTTGGTGTAATAACTATTGCATACTATTACGAATCCTTATTCTCAGAATCACAGTACGGGAAATAATTTTCAAACCTAATAATTCAAGCTGGTAGTGAGTTTTGGTTTGTCAGTGAAACAACATTGGATAATACACCTATCGTTCTATTTTATCCCATATAAAGTAATTTGCAAGGTGAAAGTGAAAAGTTTTGAGTCTATTTTGATAACACGAAATGGATGAACTCTTGTTAATTGTGTTCTAAAAATTAAGTGTTGTGCAGTGATAATTACTAAGGTCACTTTAATTTTAACCCAAATAAAGTGAAAGTGAAATAGGACCTTCTGACTGGATGTGCTACACAACAGGAATAGAAAACTACTAAGGTAAGTACAACAGATTCACTCAATTGCAGTAAACAGCATAGGAAAACCGCACACTTGAGCTAGCGTAGCACAGGTCAAAGGTCATATGGGCAGCTAATATTTTGCAGTCAAGATTACGAAAATCAACCTGACTTCCATAAACAAATGCAGCCAATTCGAAGTGTTACATCGAAAAATGTTCCCTGTGAGTCTAAAATTTCGGAACAAGCCTTCAATACTTCAAACCTTAGCGATTTCTCAATTTTAGGGATAGATGCTTAATTTTTAGGTATAAGTGAATGGAATTTTATCAGAACTTTACGGTACATAAGTAAAAGTAAGAAAAACATTGGTTTTCACTCACTCACTGCAGCAGTTAACTGTTATCATTACATGAGCAATTTTGAAGTGTAAATGTTTCCCAAACTTGAAGAGAAACATGTAAGGTCAAGTTCCTACTTGAGTATAATGGAACAAAAATTAATATTGCTCTCAACTCTCAAGTGCAAGTGCAAATAATAAGGAAATTGGTTGTTAAACAGACCTACTCTAATTAACAAAAATATTGAAATAAGCTTCAACGGAACATTAGAAGCACTTGACTCAAGAGGTAGAAACCATTCTGGTAAATTCCGGAAAGGCAGTCTACGAATTACTTGGAGGAATGTTAAGTAGAAACATCATGTTTGATGAAATAAAACAAGAACTTGTGGTTTTGTTTGTAAAACGAAACAAATTAGTTCTAGTTAGTTGTGCTGAGTCCACAAATTAATTTTGCATTATTATATTAGTGGAAATAAGGAAGTATGAATTTCTCAATTAATTGGTCTTGGGGAAATATTAGCGATCATATTCTAGAAATTAATTCAAGTTATATCCTTTGATCTAACCAAAACCACAAGCTTATTCACAATATCGACTTCCTTGCGTTTTCATTGAACATTGCACATGCCCAATTATTTCGTAATAAGCGATAAACGAAATTTAACCGTCGAGGTTTCGTTAATTCTAACTTTGTCTACCGAGGAGTCCTTAGAATTCTAATAGAATAATTTTTGAGATGATGCAGACTCTTATGTCAGTTCTTGCCTTGTCGGCAGAAGCACTTGAATAAATAAATTTGACTAAAGTGAAAAGGAAGAGCTTATCAACTTACACAGCCATCAGGAGGTTGTTAGTAGAGAGCTGACTCAGGTTTGGAACGACTGAGAGTGAGGAATGATGAATTCGGCTGAAAATAGCAAAAATGATATAAGCATTACTGAAAGAAATTTTCAAAAATGTAAACTTTTACAGTTTTTCAAATATGTGCAAAATCGATCTATCTATTCATTTCATTGAGTCCTAATAAGCACATGCATTAGCTTTTCCTTTGCCAGTTTCGGATCTAGGGAAATTTTGAACTTTTGAGATAACAAGGTACACCAATATGACATCGTTAATCAAACCCGCTTCATCAAGGCTAATCAAATTTTCTTCCATATATCTCATTAAATGTTCCGATGAAAGTTCGTGACGAAAACCATTTCCAAGTATCTTTACTCTATTCAATCCAAAAGGCAGTGAAATCTTTTTGTTTCGCCATAAACTGTTGAAACTATATAAGCACTGACATGTCTTAACCAGGGCTGTGGATATATTATAACTGAAAAGGAAAGTTTCAAAAATTTCGGAGTCTTACATATGCAATAATGCAATTTCGTATGTACTCAAGTACAACTGTCATTCCGCCCTTGACAACTAGTCCAATTTTACCTTCACAAAATCGGCTTTGGGCCGAGTAATCATTTTTTCGATTTAGTGACCATTTGAGTAATGTCAACGGACAGTGCAATGACGAAACGGTTTGAATCAAATTAAATTACACGTGGATGCGAAACTTCTCAAGGTTAGCATAGCATTGCAAGACATGAACAAGATTACGACTCTCCTCCCATTTACTTACATGATTTTCAACTTTGGAAGAAAGCCTTTGAAAACACCATCGGAGAGTTGAATGAGTGACGGAGCATCATTGATGTATCTGTGGAAGAGAAATGTCAGATAAAATTTGAAAGAAATGCATGCATGTATTCTATATTGTAATGCATGAGCACTGAACTATTCTTCTTTTCTTCTAAAGAGGTTTTGAAAGAGTGAAGACGACGCAAGGAAATGGACAATCAATAAGCGTCCACTACTGATACTCGTTTCGTTGGTTTAGTTTAGTAGTTGGGCTCTCTCATGTCATAAATTCGAGTGTCATTTTCATCTCACATGCAAGACACTCGCATAAGTTAGTTTCCTTTCTCTTTTTTCTTTCTCGATAAAACGCTGTGTTGTCTCCAAGACTTTTAGCGTGAGGAATATAAGAGACGTACACTGTACACGTAGAAACTGAAGAGTCCACTTACATTGTGTCAAGATTCCGCATTCCAAGAAAAGCACCATCCTGAATCTCTCGAAAGAGTGGCAATTCACTCAATACTCTGAAAAAAGAACCACACAAACAGGCATCACTTTCATTTCCGATTCCTTATCTTCGCTTAAATCTATAGAATAGCCAAAGGCTCTCTTCCATCCATTGTCACTCTCAGTCCTTTCTCATTCATTTCTCTAACCCAAAGAAACCTTGGAATAATAAAAGCTTTCCCTGTGATATGTTCTCAGCTTAGCTTGGCACATGAAACGAGAAAGTGACATTCTATCCTATCAGCCACAGGCACTTACCACAACCACGGACACGAATCAAATCCTTCCTGAATGAGGAAATGTGTTAAGCTCGTGTAATCGCAAAAGCAAATAGGAGTTAAGTTAGCTAACATGGGTGAATTAGAATTATCTACTCCTAGACAAATTGGCTTGCTTGCTTGAGGAATGATATTTTTGTCGATACAAATTCAACAAAACTTGAGCTTAGCCAAAAGTTCACCATTTTATAAGTTATAGCGAGTGCTAGTGAACAAAAACAGTAAAGTTTTTTTTTTTGAAATTACTGGTTAGCAATCATATTTTCTAGCACGTATTTATTCCTTTCCTGTTTTTAAACCTCGAGTAAGAGTAAACTACAGGAATGATTACGAATGCTAAGAACAAAAGGAACACCGCCCTAGCACAATAGTTTTATGAATGTGTACGTACTTGTACGTGATATTCAAAAGTCATTTTGTTTAACCTTGTCAACTAAACTTCATTACTTTTGTTATAATACGGGATCCCTGTATGACTTAATTTACCCTTCGCGAGCGAGCGAGGGGAAGGAGAACAATATTGATAAATTCAAAAGCATGTAGAACTCACAATCAAAATCAGAACCCATATAAATGTACTACTATTATTAGAATGTAACACAAGAGAAGAGAACAGACTTCAAATGATGAAACCAAATAAGTTGAATCAATGGGGCATATAAACTTTCACTTACATTTCTCCCAGAGACTCATTATATGGTCGCAATTGTTCGTTGCTCAGAACAGAGAAATTCCTTGCATCTGTGATTGTTCTGTAAAATCCAAATTAGAGAATTATCGCGAATTTGCATTCAAATGTTCATTTTGTAAGGGCTTCAGAAGAGGAGAGGGGAAATTTTTCAAAGAAATATATTTATTTCTTGGTAGAGTCGACCTAAGTATGATTGACATATTTCGAGCATTTATTTTATGATATTTTCATCTATTTTCTCCGAAAATATATAAATAAGTATATATAGATCTAAATAACCCCAGATGGCTTCATAAGAAATAGAAATTTTCCTTCAAATCAGCGAAAGTCATGAAGTAATCGTTTTTCCTATTTGACAAGTGACAGACATGTTTCCAGCCATATTCAGCGCATTCTCAATTTTGGGTCAAAGTCAGAAAAAGGTGCGACAGTCTAACTAGTAAGTGCGTATGAGACGATGTAACTGTATTTGCAATGAGAGGAGGGATAGCTGATGATTGAGTCAAACGTCCCAAATTTTTCCTTTCGTTATGCATGTGTTAAAAGCACTAAATTTATACTACCTCCAAAATGCAAAACCAAATTTAAATCTGATTTAAGAAACAAATAGTCAAGATACACACGCACACGAAATAATAATCACGACATTTTTTTAAATCTAAACTAAACGAGACGGAAAAAATAATTATTGCTTGAAGTGCTTCAAACAAAGGAATTAGAGTGTTTTTCGATGAACGTGACATATATCTTTTTGTGTGTTTCTACTCTTGCATCATAATATATATAATATCCGAATTTACTTTCCTGGTCTACAAGTATTTGCATTAACTATTCTGTTTAATCATTTCAATTGCTTGAAGTGCTTCAAACAAAGGAATTAGAGTATTTTTCGATGAACGTGGCATATATCTTTTTGTGTGTTTCTACTCTTGCATCATAATATATATAATATCCGAATTTACTTTCCTGATCTACAAGTATTTGCATTAACTATTCTGTTTAATCATTTCAAGCACTCAAAAAAATTTAGGCGATCAGAGCAAACAAGAATTGGTTCTAACATGTCTATCGCCAGTATAATTTTCAAGCTCATGTCCCAAGTGGTTTTAAAAATCTGTACGAGTAGGAATAAACGTGAAGAAAAACAGATCTCGAACTCTTTTGATGTTCCGGTTCAATGCCATCCTATTCCTTACCTGACACATAGTATAATTTTCAAGCTCATGTCCCAAGTGGATTTAAAAATCTGTACGAGTAGGAATAAACGTGAAGAAAAACAGATCTCGAACTCTTTTGATGTTCCGGTTCAATGCCATCCTATTCCTTACCTGCCGCGTTAAAAGTTCTAAATTGACTAAAAGCTTTTTATACAATTCGTGTGAAATATTTTTAACAGCTTCGCCTAAAACCAGAGGAATCGAAATACCTCTGGCACTAAAATTCAACACTTTTCCCAATTACTCGGGAGGACATGACCAAGACCTAATACATACATTGGGTTGCGCTTCACTTGCGTGAAAGAGTTGAAATTCCTAACACTGCATGTTTTAGGAATCTGTAGATTGAACACTTGTTAACTATTTGCATCTGCTCTTTAAAACATTCCACCACGTTGTTCCTGCCTGTCAAATTAAATCAATACATTCTNAATTAAATCAATACATTCTGTTTGTGTGAATTAATCCACCACTATTTGGTCTGCCTGTCAACTGCCCCAAAGTCATTACGAAAGGATTCGTTCGTTCCTCATAAATTCAACGGGGCAGACAACGACAACATGTTGCATTTATTACTGGATGAATGAACATCTTTCTCATTAACTTAGGCTTTCATCTTCTTCATATGTTTCTCTATTAGTTTCATTGTCCTCACTTAAGTCCTCTTACTTTTGTAGTGTGCAATGCAATATTGTTCGGGCATGATGCAGAAACTTTTGATTAGTAATAAAGAAAGGGTTGAAAGTAAATGACCATAATGAAAAAAGAAAGAAAAACTTACATTCGATACACGTCTGATGGTAAATTGGAGCTCAGGGTTGTCATTGTGGTCCCATTGCATTTACACTCAACTTCCCGTTTTCTTCCATCTGATGAATTCCAACAACCACAATGATCTCTCCAAATGAGTGGAATGTGCAGGGTATCTTCTTCGTCGCTATGTCCTTCTCCGTTGTCCGTAGAAATTACTTCACTCTTTCGGGCACTCCTCCCTGAACCTCCTGGTGCTCTCATAAATCCACTTTCTGCATTTAAATTACAAAATTGGAGAAAAGCTAGCAAATTAGAAATTCATATTGGTTTCAGCTCAATCCACTCGGCCAAATTGATTTTATCCATTTCGATAAAATTGTACCTTCACCCTTGAGCGGTAAATAAAGAAATTCATATTGGTTTCAGCTCAATCCACTCGGCCAAATTGATTTTATCCATTTCGATAAAATTGTACCTTCATCCTTGAGCGGTAAATAATTTTTACAGAGGAAAATAATAACTTTCACTTCAAGGAATTCTTTGATCTAAGAAATCATTAATTCTCAATATTGATATTGAACGGGAATTGTTTTTATGACAATCTAGTCTAGAATTCCTTTGATTTGTGTGAGAGCAACAAGGCTGCAAGGGGAATAGCATTTGGAATTAGATTCCACAAAAGTATACCGGGTATAATGTGATTTATGTTTTTACCTGTATAAACTGGGTGGTTGTTTGGGACAGCAGGTACTCGAGTTTGGTTAAGACCATCGCAGCTTGAAATGCCATGAAGACAGAGGACAATCAGGCAGACGAGGTAGAGCTCGACAAAACTTGATCCTCGAGCAAATTTATGATCCCAAATAAATCTGGTGGTGCATACAAGAGAAAGAAGAAAGAAAGGAAGAGTATTATCATACCGTCAGTACTAGTACTAGTATAGATAGTTCAGACAATCATGAAAGTAAAGTAAATGCTGCATCAGAGCTTTTCCCGAGTTCTTAAAAGAACTTTCTTTCTTCAATTTTCTCTCATATTACATTTCATTTACTGCTTGCTTTCTCTTGGCAGTTGCAACTGCAACACGTGGCAATAAGAATATTAGTAGTAACATTTCCCGAAGATTAACTTGCACAGACATTCGCGAAAGATGCGTTTTGGGAAATGAAATGAGGTCAAGTCACAAAAATTAGTAGGATCTCAAAGGGAGGTCCCTAAAGCCTTCTCATTCTTATTATATTAGCTCCAGAGCTTGAGTCTGAAAATGAGTCTGAGATCTGAGCTTCCGGATGTCATGGATAGGGATAGGGATGACATTTTTAGCTGAGGACTTCCTCCTTAGACTTTTATTAATTGGAAAACTGTTTCATCAAGTGCAAATCCCTTTTAAGCTTATCCTTCAGCCATTTCTGAAAGGAAAGTGAAATTGCATTCCTTCGTAAGCTAAGCACAAGAAACCTTCTGGATTTTCTGTTCTGAGTTAAAGCTCATTTCCATACTCGTATGCAAGACACCCTTCCTATTATAATGTACAAAGACCAAGTCAGTAGTCTCTGAAAAAGTCCTATTGCCAGAAAAAATAATGTCAACACTGAGCAGAGCAGGGTAAGGAAATGAGAGTTCTTTCTTTGTGGAAATAGCTGGAATAAGATTGATACGGATTGAAATGGATATTGTCTCTTTGGTGTTTTCTCAAGTGTGAGATTCCCATATAATTCAGTATCTTTTCTTCCTTGTTAGATAAGGAGCCTAGTAGGGCAAATGTGCGATGACCGGAAATTCCAATTAAATTACCAAAATTTATTAATTCACGCGAACACCAAATTCTGCTTTACATGTAATTACCTCTCATTTGTGCACATATGTAAATGCTGAAATTGGTTCCATATAAATGCTAGTAAGATATTGGGATTATCGGACAAAGGAAAATAAGAAATATACTCTTCACTGAAATTAGAATCTAGGAAGAAGACAAAAATTTGTAAGATTAGAATGACTCATCAATCAAAAAATTGTGATTGATGATGATGGACTTTGCTTTGCGTGCACCTAACTGACACAAAGAAACTTTATTGAGTGAAACTGTCAAAATGTTTTGATCTAAGAAACCACACTTAGCATTAATACGTATATATTTTTATTTTGGAAGGAAAATAAATGAAAATTATTATATGTAAACGTGTAGTAAGAAAATATTTCAGAATAGAGTGAAAGCGATCAGTATTTGTATGAATACTTACAAGAAAAACATTGAATCAGGTCTGTAATTTATTAAAGTTGAAGCGATGGCGGGTCAATCCAGTTTCGTAAATTCATTACACTATCAATTCCTTCCATGCCATCGCTATCTCATCAGATATTCCTTATATTCTCTCTACACTGACAAGGGAAAAGTTTTAATACTGAAAAAATTTCCTTTCTAAGCTCAAATTCCCATTTAGATTCAGATTCGCTTTCACTAGTCGTTTCTTCCCCTTCAAAAATCACAAGCACTTTTCACTCGGATCTCACTCTTAAAAAATCATGATGAAACCTCTCAGAACCAATTTGTGTATCACTCACACCAACAAAAAGCACTTAACAAGATTTGAAGTCTTTGAGGTGAAAACCTATTAAAATAACTCAATTTTAAGGGAAAATCTAATCTTTCCTAGCTTTCGTTTCACCTTTGATAAATGTTTTTATTACGCAAAATTCTCTGACCTCATTAATTCAGACAAATCTTGTACACGCTGTTTAATTTTATTATTAAATAAAAACTCAGGCTGACACTCAATTAAATTATTTACACTCAGCTCAGCACTCTTCACTAAGATGAGATGATGTGGTTTTAATTCAATCCCGCATTAGATTATCTCACTATTAATCTACGATGAACTTTTTCATGGCAATTCTCTTATCTTAAACACAATTTTAGCAGTCAAGGCTATTTATACTGTGTATCCTAATACAAGATGAAGACGCTAAAGAAATCTTTACATTAGTTTGTCAAAATAAATGAACTTGATGAACGGAAAATAAGATAAACCTTGAGGTTTAACTTTTTGCTCTGAAATCTCCATACAAAAACTGAGTAGAGTAGAGAAGAGCTGGTAAAACTAATCGAATGTGATGGCTCTGACTTCACCACACTACACTAGCTAAAAAAGTACTAGACATGTGCTCTGGAATAAATTCAGTACTCAATGCAAATGCAATGTGTTCACGGATATTGCAAACAAATCTATTGTTTTAAATATTTGTAAAATCAATGCATCGGCTCCTGCTCCTGCTACCTTGTAAATGTATTATTATGTCAGTGAGAGAGAGAATGTATGAAGCATGACTAGACCAACACCTGTTCATTATCAATGCATAAATGCCTTTTTTACTATTGCTAAGTTGACGTCAGATGACTAAGGGTATTTATTATACAACCCAGACCCAGTGCTCAACGCTATTTGTATTCGTTCGTGTGCCTTCAACAAAAACATTGACGACTACTAATGTTATTTGAATGTGTGTGTTTTTCCGATACATTATTCATTAATCCTCGAGATCAAGACTTTCAAGACTTGGGCGACGTGAGGCAAGCACAACACAAGCTGAGCTTCTGTTTTGTAGCTTTAGGATTGACTGAGATTTGGGAGCGTAGCGTAATACGGGTGCAGTGCAATTTGTTCTCCTTGAATTCTACACGAAACTTGCTCTGACTGAATAACTTTTGTAGTTCTACTCTGAACAGTGAACAGCCGGCTGCCTGGCCTGGCTTGCTTTTCCTTAAACCCTTCCCTTCCTCTGATGGCTTTATTATTTACACAGTCTTTCGACCTCCCGCGTTGAAGAAAATCCAATGTTAGGGTCAATGGCAATTTAATTGTACAAAAGGGATTGTTCCAAATTGAGTTAGTACTTATACGACTCATAAAAGCATTAATCAAGAATTAGGGTTCTTGAGCATAACGAGATTGAGGAAGAACGCAACGGAAGGAAGGAGTCGTCACTTTCCCTGTCTGTAGTAATAATAGCTTTAGTTTATGACGAGTGTAATTTATATCCGTTCTGGCTTGGCAAATGTGTCACAGCACAGAAGGAAACGGAAAGTGGATTGGGTAAATTAATGACCAAACACTAGAATCATAAAAACTAGATTTTTATAACAATCCGAAGAAAGTAGATGTCTTTCATTTCATTCGTGATAATAAAACTCGACTACTTACTAGAATTTAGTCTAGGGATCTTTCCATTAAATAAATAAAGGCAATTTTTCAAGAAAGATATCGTGTCGGTGCAGCAGGTAGGTTTATGATCATCACATTATTCTGTGGAGAAAGCTGAGCACGTGTGGTTGGTTAAGGACGACACTACGATTTAGCAGCCAAGATATTCTGGGGAAAATGAGAATCGAATAGACAGGCGTCCATCCTAGCGAAAACGAACAAGTTTATTGCTTGTACGCGTGTGAATCCAACGGTTGGTTGTCTTCTTGTCGTAGCAGTGAGTGATTTTGATTGCCGTTTTAATTGAAACCCGGGGGTATTCTCATGTACATGTTGGACCTGTACGTCGTGCGTACGTCCATATGAGGCTTAATAATAATATTATTGAAGATAGAGAAATATGAGGAGCGCGAGTGAAAGCCGCAAAGTTTGACTACTACCATTGGACGACGTTAACACAGAATCAGGAACATTAATTTTCATGTCTGTGCATACCAATTAATCCTTTGAGCAGAGCAGGTTTACCATGGAAAATCGACGGAATGTCTTTCTAAAATCATATATTGGGCGACACGATGTACTACTGCCGTGGTTCCATAATCATAATAATGGCTCAGGCAGGCGGGTGGAGAACCACTTA
>WJEZ01001629.1:0-16627 GCA_009869925.1 Thalassaphorura encarpata
CGTCCTGGCTAGATGGTGGATCCTCAGAAGTTGAAGGCTGCTGTCCCCTGTCCTTCTTCCCCTTCGTACATGGGCAGATGCGTCCCAACAAGCGGCGGAAACACCCCATAATTTTCTATTTTAAAAAAAACTGAAAACCAGGACAAAAATTCGCACACGACTTGTTGGTAGCATCTATGACAGAAGACTAAATTTCCAGGGTAGGCCTGGATTTTTGAGAAAATCAACAAAGTGAAAAAATTTTATTCAAACTTTGTTCCTATGGAAACAAGAAATTGATTCGGTCGAATTTTCATTTTCTGAATTTCAGAATTCATGATTGGCTTACTTTAAGCATATATAGTCTCGGCCTTAACGTTTTCGTTTGAGTTGTTATTGTTACCACCTGAACCATGCATTTTATTTATTGAATCTTAACCAAATCATAGTGTGCATGTCAAAGAGGAGGACAAGTATGACTTGTTTACACATCATGCATTTATATATTTTAAAAAGAACCTTAATATTAATATGTGTTTTTTAACTAATCTCCATATTCTTATCGAGTTATCATAAGCACCAGCTCCACTTTACAAATACCAGCAAACGCTTAACTTGATCTTGAATCCGACGAATAAATTGGAAAGCCCAAATATTCCAGGTCAATCTTGTCTCAATTGCAACACAAATCATTGCCAACCCAAGTCCAGTTAAATGAATATAAAATATGGTCACAATTGACGACTCCATTGAAGTTGGGATAAAACCCCCGTTTTTCTCATCGTAAGCTCTCCGCTGGAATTTCAATAAATTCTCCCAAACAAAATCCTCAGGAAAATGAACTTTTCTGTATTTCTCCCAAATATGATAAATCCCAGATTGTAGAATGAGATGAGTTCTTGAGTATAAATATTCAGGATTCCAATATTCAAACTTGAATGCGACAGGTGTGGCGAATACATTTTCCTTTGCACTTGTAAATACGACCAATTTACTTTTCAGCTTTGTGTATTCAATAAACGCATTCAAATCGTTGTTTTCCTCAATGAGTCCTCGTTTCGTACAAGTCTTTGATATTTCTGTGTACACACGTTCTAACTTGGAGGAATTTAGATTATCGTCTCTGTATTTGAATACGAAATTGCTAAAACGTGACTCCATAGACCTGTTTCTCTTAGTAAGCATCCAAGTAGTAGGTGAACCCATTAGTTCTGATTCAGTTATGTCAAGTTCCTGGCCAAATGCTATGAGTTCATGACAAGGGGTTCCAAAAATAATTGCGCTGGAGTTTGTCCTGCATTTTAGAATGAGGCTAGCATTATGCATGATAACATTTGAGCGTATATCGAAAAGTAAACTTCTCCTGAACTTGTATGGTGAGAAAAATCTGAATGAATCGATTTGTGTAAATTTGGTAAAATTATTTCCAATAACAGGTAGTGGTGCAAGTAAATCAACTACAAAAAAATTACGGTAATGAGTAGTAATGAAAATAGCTACGATTCCCCATGCTCCGATTACAGTTCTAAAAAAGAATCGTAGTCCAGAATTGTATCTGACTTGAGGAGGTGGATCTGGAGCCATTTCTACTAAAATTCCAATTGTTGCGGCGATGGTATTGTATGCAATGTTCCACCGAGAATTTCTCCATTGAGAAATTGGAAGTTTCCAGAAAGAAATCACAAGAAATATGAGATATATTATGAAAACTACTAAACCAAGCGTCAGCCAAAAATCACTCTTAAATGGTTTCAAATAAAGATCAAATGTCAATTTAAGTTTTGTATGCTGACAAGTAGCATAATTCCAAGATGAACTTCCAACAACGACCATAGACTTGATGATATTAGGGTCATAGATACGTGATGGATGAACAATAAAAGTTTTTGGTAAATACGTATTGTAATATTCTTTTAGGAGCTCGTGTGGATTGTTTTCCCATTCAGAAATGTTTTTGGGGGCTTCAACGTAATATTCAACTTGTTCCAGAATTAATAAATTTATCACGGACGGAAAGTACATGCTTGACTCGTTCTTGTACAAATGTGGTCGAACGTAAGGATTTCTCACTAGCCTAGTCAAGTAGGACAAAATGTTTACTTGCCCAGGGACTGGAGTAATGAATACTTTTCCTTTGTTAGATCGAATCCATAACTTCTCCATTGCTGGAACAAGTCCAGAACGAAAGGAAAAACGGCAGGACTCATTATGTGCAGAGTTATCATCAAGAATTCGAGTGTAATTTGTATTCCACCAGAAATGACAGTCAAACACTTCAAAAACTGAAATTCCTGGCTGTGCTTTTTTGTAATGTTCCTCCCGCATATGAAAGAAAATGTATTTCCTGGATTGCTGACTTGAAAGGTCAAATTCGTCAAAATCAAGTTGCTGTTTTTCAGTTCCCTTGTAAAACGAGATGATCCCAATAAATGAGTCGGGTTCATGACAATATTTTCCTTGCTTACAAAATTCCAATCCGGCATGTAATTGCGCAGAAAGAGAAACTGATTCCCGGGTGTTTACTAGATATTTTAGATTTTGTGGAATTAGGACGAGAGCACGACAAGTCAATTTGGGCCTAGAAACAAATTCTTTATGATAGTCATCACGTTGCTGAGCATGTTCACTAGTTGCATTTCTGATGTAAGTTAAAGTTATGGGAACTCCAACAGGACCAGTTTCCAATCGAAACTCAGACACCAGAATAATTCTTATTCTTAGATGGCAATGTTCAAATTCTTTCAATATGTCGTTGAAATTGCGAATGTGGTACTCTGGAATTCGGTTGGAATAGTGGACTATGGAATAGTTGACGCCAACGGTAGAAGTTAGAAACGTAAAAATAAATATTAAGACAACTGCAGGTCTGAGAAAAACCGAGACTCTCATTTTTATTATAAAACTTGTCTGTGGTTCGCTGATGTTTAAGTGTGTGGGTTTGAAGTAATTTAGTTGCATTTTATTGGCAGAATAGAATACAGCTCATTGAAATAGCGTGATAGATGATAGCTTTGAACAGTAAAGCTTGCTGGAAACAACTATGCAAGACAACATAATTTGAAGCATGCACTGATGATGCTGATATCATATCACACATTGTCTGCGTGATATGAATGAGAAACTTTTGAAAATTAAATAGTACCGACTATTTTCTATCATTTATAAAATGTCTCAAAACTAGGCCAAGCTCATATTCATTGATTGGCTTAATTGTCCTTTTCTCGAGTTCGGAACCCAATGCATATTAAATTTCGTCGGTATTACCCGCATTCATTTGGCCAGACTGTTGTTAATGAAGTATGATAGTATCCTGTCGAATTGTCTGTCTATTCATAAATATAGTATGTGATAACATGTGTTTCATATGTACTTTTCAGTTATCTTAATTTTGATAATCTTCAGTATCCTTCCTAAAAACACGCTATGTGATCGGAAATTGCTTTAATTGGACTCACCTACTGCATGGCACTATGAATATGGGTGAATTACTCACAAATCTCACCTTATGATATGCCTGCAGCAGGCATGGTGGTTTATTCTTGACAAAATCACGTACTTGAATGTAAATTAATATTTAGTCACACTCATGATCAATGATGTACTTAGACGAGGCGAGGCTTTAACATAACGTATATATGCCTGCAACAGGCATGGTGGTTTATTCTTGACAAAATCACGTACTTGAATGTAAATTAATATTTAGTCACACTCATGATCAATGATGTACTTAGACGAGGCGAGGCTTTAACATAACGTATTATTTGCACTGGATTAGTTAGACATTACACGATCTGCTGTTTAGAGCTCCAGTCCAGTCGTTTTCACATCCCTTGCCAAAATCAGAAGTCATGGCGTCCACAAATCATTCATCAGTGGGTAAACTTATTAATCATTTAATTTTCTCATTGTAAAATAATTATTTCTAAAACTAAAAGTTATAATTCTATTAGAAATTTGAAAACGGTTAATATGTTACTCTAAATACATCTTGTATTTCAGATAAATGTTCGAGTCATGACTATGGATGCAGATTTAGAATTTGCAATTCTGAAATCCACGACTGGAAAACAATTATTTGATCAAGTTGTTAAAACAATTGGACTTCGTGAGATTTGGTTTTTTGGGTTACAGTACACAGACGCCAAGGGTTTTGTTGGTTGGCTAAAATTGGATAAAAAGGTAAAAATTTTCATAGGCTTAGAGAAGTGTGTCGAGAATTCTTGTAGCTGTGCCTTGCCTGCGTGTGAATTTAATGAGAACAACTTATTGCGTAGCATGGCTTTACCTAGACAGTGTGATGTGATTCAGAAATTATGCAAATATTATTCTGGTACTAGACGCATGTTGACTACACGAATAAATTCTTAATTTTGATTTCAGGTAGTTGCACAAGATGTTAAACAAGAAACTCCGTTACAATTCAAATTTCGTGTCAAATTTTATCCTGAAAACGTTGCTGATGAGCTGATTCAGAATATTACTGTCGTAAGGACGAACAAATCATTTGTATTCTATATTTTTAGTCGACTAAAATTTTTGTTATGATTATTTTCAGCGTTTGTTTTACTTGCAAGTAAAGAATGCAATTTTATCAGACGAGATTTACTGTCCACCAGAGGCATGTGTTCTTTTGGCTTCCTTTGCTCTACAAGCCAAATACGTCGGATTTAATAAGGATTTCCAAATGTCGGGAGCCCTTGGTAAGGACCGTCTGCTTCCGAAAAGGTATGAAACTGTTCATAAGTGCAAGCATCGTGCAACATCAATAAAAATTTGACGTTTTTTATACAATACAGAGTTATGGATCAGCACGGAATGCCTGAAACCGAGTGGGAAGAAAGAATTTTAACGTGGTGGGAAGAACATAAAGGAATGTTAAAAGAAGAGGCAATGATGGAATACCTCAAAGTTGCACAGGATTTGGAAATGTTTGGTGTGAATTATTATGAAATCAAAAATAAGAAAGGAACACAACTTTGGCTTGGAGTTGATGCCCTTGGTTTGAATATTTATGAGAGAGAGGATCGGCTAACTCCCAAAATTGGATTTCCTTGGTCAGAAATCAAACATATCTCGTTCAGCAATAAAAAGTTTATAATTAAACCCATTGATAAAAAATCCCCGGATTTTATCTTCTTTGCTTCACGTCTTCGAATCAACAAGCAAATCGTTGCCCTTTGCAAAGGGAATCATCAACTCTACATCACAAGAAGAAAACCAGATAGTCTCGAAGTACAACAAATGAAAACACAAGCTCGTGAAGAGAAAATGGCCAAACAAAGAGAGCGTGAAAAATTACAAAATGAAATCGCAGCACGCGAAGAAGCCGAAAAGAAACATCAAGAATATGAAGGTAAATTAAAAAACATGGAAAAGAAAATGGACATGAAACAACAACAATTGATTGCGGCTCAAGCTACGATTCGACATTTGGAAATCCAATTGAAAAAATTACAAGAAGCTAAAGAAGAATTGGAAGAAAGACAAAAAGAACTACAGGAAATGATGGATGAGCTTGAAGCTAACAGTGAATTAGAATTGACCGAAAGACAAATCATGGAAGAAGAGATTAGGTGAAAATTTTCACCTTCATAGTCACATTTCGCTGAGATTTTTTTTATCTTAATTCTGTTTTGCATTTCAGGATGAAACAACAGGAAGTTCTTAGAATTAGAGAAGAAGTTGAGGCAAAGGATCAAGAAACACGTCGCTTGCAAGAAGAAATCGAAGAAGCGCGACGACGCCAGACAGAACTAGATGCTGCAGTGCTCAACACACGCGCGGCAGGCCCACCTCCTCCTCCTAAAAATGCTTTGTCAGAAGCAGAAGTAAATGAAAAGCGTCAAGCTAAATTACGGGTATGTAGGAATATCAAATTAAATTAAGAAATTGTATTGATAGCTTAAATATTTTCACTAGCTGTTGAAAGAAGAATTGTCTAAAATACGTGATGAGACAATGGATACGCCAATGGATCAGATTCATGAAAGTAATCTTCAGCATGGTCGTAATAAATACAAGACGCTTCGAGATATAAGGAAAGGAAATACAAAGCGAAGGGTAGATGCGTTTGAGAATATGTAAATCAAAACTTCTTATGTCAGTTTAGTTCAAAAAAAAATAAACAAAAAAGTATAGACACTTTATTCTCGGCAGCTTTAGCTAAGTTAACTTTATCACGGTACTTGTGCTTTATCCAAAAACATTAGCTAAGTAATTATCACAAAATTCTCTTCGTAATTTGGGAAGGGTTATGACTTGACTTGGTTTGACAGCGTGGATAACACTACTGGATTTATTGAAGTAGTTGAATGGATTTTCTCTGCTCCAACCCCACAGATATATTCCTGGTAGATGGACAATATTTTTTGGAGCAGATAGTCCACGGACAAGGAGAGGAACTGCATTTTCCAAGAATACTGAACAATTTCGAAATAGCCATCCGACTTCATAAAGGATTTCTTGTTTGGATTCCGGGAAATAAAATATATCCGACTCCGATAGCATTGAAACTGACGAGTTGTATCCAAACTCTTCCCGATTGGCACGAAATTGTTGAATATATTTATTCTCATGGCTGGCACCCTTATAAATCTCGTCTAGTGCACATTTAGAGGCAGTTAAACCAAAAGGTGACCCCCACCATTGCCAACCTGTGGAGTTTACTGGAAGGTCGGTCCTCAAGACACCGAATTGATTCATCATCCACATTTCGTTAGGATTGAATTTGCCATTGTTCCAAAAATTGAGCAAAACATCATCAGAAAGAACCAAATACCCAGTCACACTGTATTTCATATCAATAGCCCTCATTGCACATTCATATGCAAAGTAGCCATTTGTAACTTCGGCATGAACGAATGAAATTTTCCTGACTTTGGCATTTGTGAATTCTTCCCTCGCCAAAATATCATTCAGAAGGCTCACATTTTGCAACTGGCCACAATACAAAATATTTGGATAGTGTGGTCTATAAATTAAATCAAGAAGCCAAATATTCTCATAATGTGGAACATTATAAGTCACAACAAGTAAAGTTGATGGAAATATGAGTGGAGTTGAATTTACTCCTGCGTTTGAGCCTGAGTCTAAAATTGTAGAATTGCAAAACTCTCGAAGGTGAACTCTGTGATCTTGGTCGTTAGAATTCTGGAGATCCTTGTCAGTACTATTGGCATCAAATTGACCTTTCTCTACTCCACTGAACATTGCAAAACTTCTGGGTTTATTTTGTAAACAAGCAGAGGAGATATTTCTCAATGGTGGCATTTTGTAGCCAATTGATTTCAAATCAAGAATCCAAGCTTCCATGTATTCAATTTCTTGTTCCTTCCATAAATTATTCTCTGCCATGAGAGTTGTCACTTCAATCATGCAGGAATACAAATCGCGTGCTTGTGGTGACTGAGTCCAATTAGAAAGTAGTTTAGCCAGGTCACCTCCTTGCTTATACAACTGATCCTCCTCTCCAAAATCCCGAAGATATGCATGAGCATTTCTGAGTTGCGTCGTATTTGATGAGTAAAATCCAAGATGACCACCAATCATCCACAACAATGGTTGTGCCCAATATCCTCTCCAAATATCTGTTACACGAAATGTAACAGATATTGGCAACACCAAAGACCAGAAGGCATCGTAGTGGAAAATTGTATTTTGTGAGTTGAATGGAGTCAGTACTGATTTTGGAAGGACAAGGGGTGGAGCTGAACTGTCAAATTTAATATTTAATGGAGAATGTAGTTGCTTTCGGGTCAGACGGAAAATTGCATCCACATCTGGATCTCCATTAACAACTCCTTGCTGAATGAGCGGAGTTACCATTGGACAAACTGTGTATGTATTATTATAAGTTTGACCAATCATATCCAATGGAAATCCTCTAGGCCAAATTGTTGGCTGACCAAAATGAGCATAGGGGTTCACAACAATGTCCTTTGTATTTTCTAATATCAAGCCACGTGTGGTATTTTCAAAAATAAAGTTTTGCTCAAATCGTTTCACATCATTTGGAGCATTGTCATCATCCGTGTCATAAATAAACTGAGCACCATTTTGAATTGCATAGAGATATCCAATTACTTTTCTTGTGTAAGCATTCCAAGGAATGAATTTTAGGATACGATATCCCAGACCCAATTGGGTGTCAACGTCCAAAAATGTTGTATTTGGATAAAACCATTCCTTTGGAGTTTTCTTGTCAGCCACCACCAAAAGTTGCCATCCAGGAATTTGAGAAAGTTTCTTGATTTGTTCCGTTGGATGATTAATTGTTGTAACAATAATCCATTTTTTAATTCCAGAGAATTTATTTTGAAGTTCATCGGATTCGGATTGTGTAGTTATTTGGACTTGTTCTTGTTTGAATTTGAAATTGAAGAATTGATGATACATTCGGGTTGGCTGAAGATATGGAGTTCTGTCAAGGTTATTAAAATAAAATAAAAGTTACCTTTAATAATATGTAGAAAAATATTGGATGGTTATTTAGGCTTACGAAAAATTGTACATAATTCGTATGATAATGACAGTTGCAATTACACTGAGGACGACAATGTTTAATGATCCTCGTGACTCCCTGACCATAATGTTTTGTAGGCTGAACCTTAGTAGAAAAATTATAAAGAGAATTCTCACTTTCGTATAACGTCTGTCCAACTCCAATCAGTTTGGTCTACCAGTGCTGACTGGATGAGAACAGAAGAAGACTTCAGAGTCATTAGCTAGCACAGCATAATTATAATGCAATTAAATCATGTGCATTCAAGTCCAGCATCTGTAACTGCAAATGATTTAATTAGCATGTGTGGACATTTATCAAAGGACATAAAATGAGATGACTTCGTTTATTAGTCAAATTAGTCAAAGTACCGACATAACTTGCATAATAATTAGTCGTAATAAATGGTTGACGGGGAATCATGAGAATTGGCAATAAAAGGATTATGCGTGCATTTCATATGTACTTCCGCAAATAATTTATAATTGGTATTCGTGCTTCGTCCACTTTATGCAACAAATATAAAATTATACCGACTCGGTTATTTGATGAACTAGTGAGTAGTCAACGCAGTAACAAAGAGTTATCTGTTTTTCGTACGAAGCATGAATTGGCTGGGATTTAAAACTAGGTCAAGTTATATAGCCGGAAAATGGAGGGAATGTGCACTGCTTATTGTACAGAAACCTATTTACAGTAGAGATAGTATCAATAGTTTTATGCCAAATAAAATATTTAATTACATTTCGAGTAGAGCTTCCTATTTGATGGTTTCGTGCTTTTTTATTCATCAATTCAAATTCAAATATTATAAATTGAAGGTCAGCCAGAAAACCTACGGATTTATCAGCATTCCGTGTTTGGACGTTTAGGTTCTCCAAACCCATCATTCAATATTTCCAAATATCTCGCAATCGAAAAATCAGTGAACTTAAATTTATTACTATAAAAAATTCTTCCCATATTTGATGCAACTGCTCAGCGTCATGCTGCTCCTTTTCACCGCTTACTATGGTTTATTACCTCCTATATTTTGCCGAGTGTACGTTCGCAATTAAAATCCATTATCTTTCCTTACACTAAACTTTGCCACTGTGCCTAACTCTCCCATAGTGCAGTCCTTTGTCTGACTCATAAAAGACAAAAACAAATTAAATTCTATTCATTCCTAAAACTTTCGCTTAGAACTAACTTGCATGTGACATGATTGCTCGGTAGGTAGTACTGAATGTGCAAAACCATAAACCACTTAAGGTTTTGCTTTATTGTTGATTCTTCATCATCAGCTATGGAATTTGTCAAGTTTTTCATTCTAATTTTCATCTGCATAACATATCAGGATGTGTGCCTATCAACACCGAGAACTCACTATGTGGCTTTAGGAGATGGCTGGGCAACAAGAGCAGGAATGGATTCAGCTTCTTGTGACAATTCTTGTTGCAAAAGTGATCAGAGCTATCCGAAACAATGGAAGAATTTACAAAAACCTACCGAATTTGATTTCCCTGCCTGTTCTGGTGCACGAATACGTGATGTAATAGACAAGCAAATACGTTACGTTAAGGTTTATACCACCAATATTACTCTGACGGTTGGATTTAATGATGCAGGAATCGGTAACCTGGGGACGGCTCAAGACAAGAGTTCAAAAGATAAGATGTCGGATTCGATTGCAGCAAATTAGTCTAATTTATTTGACAGAATTTGGCAAGAAGCACCCCATACAACGATTGTATTTTTGGGCTACCCACGCCTTTTTCCTGGGGCCCCGAATACAGCATGTAAAGCAACAACTGGTATTAGTGGAGTTGATATGGTCAAGATCAATGCACGAGTGGATACTTTGAACAGTGTTTTAAGCTCAACAGCAGCAAATGGTGGTATTCGTTTTGCAGCTGTACAATATTTCTTTCTTGGGCATGATATTTGCTCTAAGAATCCATGGATTCAAGAATCAACATCCAAAAAGAAGGAACGTTTTTATCCAAACCGATCTGGGCATACTGGAAGATGTATCACAGCATTAAGAAACGCTTTGACTGATGACTCCCTGAAAATGTCAAAATAAAGAATTGAAAAACACAATTAAATTTGTAAAAGAGCATTTTCAGCTTGGTTTGAAGTTTCTCATAGTATAATAAATTGAACCAATGGTGAAATTTGTATAGTAGTTAGCTTATCCATATCATTGATTGAGTAGACTACCTTTGACAGTTCCCTATTCACCCTAGAAGAATCCCATGTTTTTATTAGGTCGATTTAATTTACATTCATAATTAAAATGAAATATCAATTTGACATAATTACAATAAGGAACATTTGCGTAGTTTATTTCGGCTTCTGTCAGTGATTTAGTATTTGCGACTCATGCACTTCGAGCTAAAGGTATAAAATTATACTTATACCAACCATTTGATGAAATAATAAGTAGTCAGCACTCAGCACATAAAGTAGAGTTATGTATTTTCCATACGAGGCATGAATTATGGACTTTTAAAACTAGGGCAAGCTATACGTCAGGAGACTACAGGGAATGTGCATTACTAAACCTACTCACGCTTATAGTACTACATTAAAATAATATCATAATGAATATGCCAAATGAAATATTCAATTCTATTTTTGATTTAATTTCATGCTTGATGATTTCCAGCTCTTATTCATCAATTTATGTATTTCATATATTATCAACTGAAGTTCAGCCAGTAAATCTGTTTATGACCTGAACCTTTAATCACCATTCCGTATTTGGGCGTTGAGCCACCCACTCCTTAATTCCGTCGGCAGAAACAACCGAATCATGATGAGACTTTAATGCTGGAAATTTCTCATAGAAATTATCTCCAAAAGCATTATTAAAGATTTCCAAATAACTCGCAATAGAAAAATCAGCGTACGTGAATTTTCGGCCAACCAGGAATCCTCCATTGTTGGCTAAAATTTTATTCCATTGGATCAGATACTTGGGGAAAGTATCATTTTTCATTGCAGCAATCAGCTCCGCCTTCTTAACTTCATTATTTTCTGTCAATGCGGCGAATGCAGCTGGAATTTTAGGAAAAAATACGATAATTGACATTGCTTTGACATGTTTCTTAAATATTTTCTTACAATTTGTCAAATCCATCATGGCTTCTACCATTTCGTCGCATTTTGCCTCCTCAAATGCATTTTCACCTGCAAGATTAAATTGTTTCCCCAAATAACGGAGAATTGCATTGGATTGAGCCAAAATGTTTCCATTCACTTCAAGTACTGGCAATGTTTTCCATGGGTAATCTGCAGACGTAAATATTATTTGGTTATTTCATTTTTGTACTATTAATATTTAATATTTATGGTATTTATTTCGGGATTCTTGGCTTGACTCACTGGGCTTCCGTTGTTCCCAAGCATCTTGACTAAGACGCTCGTCTTCATAAGCAACGCCAGCATATGCAAAAACAAATCTGACAGGCTCTGCCAATGCACGCAGGTACTCAAAATAAACCAATTTGTACTGTGAGGACATTTTGAAGTTATTAGCAATTATTGATTCAATTTTTGAATTGAATTGTACAAAGTCAAAGCAAAGAATAATTTTTAGACAACCGGACTTTGTCTTTTTATAGCACTTGCAATCCATACCTGAGAGTAGGGAGAACGAGAACGATTTTATATGATAAACGTTATAAGTGCTAATGCTAAAAAAACATTCAGTTTTTTGGCTCTGGATGAGCATGAGCAAGGCCAGGAGTTCAAGTACTTTGAAAGCAAACATTAATTCCCTATCTTTCGTTTTACTAACGATCTGAGCACACGGAAAGAAGTGTGTAAGTGGAAATCCTGGCAAAAAAATAAACCAACTATCCAAATATGCCCACATCCCATGTATTAACCAATTTTTTTATTCTGAATTGTAACCTTTAGAATTTCATATAATCAAATGTTTAAATTTTGAATTTTATTTAATAGTCATCATGAAATTTTTTCACATTTTCTTGCACTCGTATCTTCAACGCCCGCTTCTGACTTCTGATATATTCATTTTGAGATCGTACTGGTTGAAACATATAAAATGAATGGATCTTGGTAATGTGTAAGAAATCCTGGCAAAAAAATAAACCAACTATCCAAATATGCCCACATCCCATGTATTAACCAATTTTTTTATTCTGAATTGGAAACTTTAGAATTTCATATAACCAAATGTTTAAATTTTGAATTTTATTTAATAGTCATCATGAAATTTCTTCACATTTTCTTGCACTCGTATATTCAACGCCCGCTTTTGACTTCTGATATATTCATTTTGAGATCGTGCTGGTTGAAATATATAAAATGAATGGATCTTGGTAATGTGTAGGATATTTCAAAGACGCGGAGATCATTCGGTGGTAAATATTAACTTGACGGTTGAGCCAGTCAATTTAAAATTGGGTCTTTGGACGTTTTGCCACCCATTCCTTAATTCCCTTTGCATTGAAGACAGAGTCAAAGTGGGCTTTGACGACTGGATGGTTATCAAACAGGCTTTCTCCCAAATGGGAAACAAAAATGTCCAAAATGGAAGCAACTGCAAAATCAGCATATGAGAATCGCTTGCCGACAAGGAATCCACCATTGGCCTCGATCAATTTGCTAATAGTTGTCAAAAACTTGGGGAAAGTTTCGTTCTTGAGTGTAGCAATGGCCTCAGCTTTCTTTGTCTCATCCTTTTCCATCAGAGCAGGGAATGCGGCTATAAGTTAAAAAAGCAAATTGTTATTACAACTAATACTTAACCTGTTAATTAATAAAAATTTTGAAATTACCTTTCTTCAAATCTCCCAATGCTTCAACAACTTCGTCACACCTGGCTGACTCAAAATCATTGTCTCCGGCCAAGTTGAATTTCTTCCCCAAATATCGGAGAATTGCACTGGATTGGGCCAAGGGCTTGCCATCCTCTTCTAGCATGGGCAAAAGTCCCCATGTGTAGTCTAAACAAAATTACATATAAACATTAGATATGAATAAAGAATTCATTATGAATATATTCATTCTTTATGTAACTTACTGGCTTTGATCTTTCCCCAGGCTTCATAAGTATGACGAACGTCTTCAAATTCAACTCCAGCAAATGCAAAAATAAATCGGCACTGCTCAGCCAAACCACGGCTTTCAAAATAAGACAATTTGTATTGTGGGGCCATTTTCAGCAAAGTAAAAGTAAAGCAAAAGATTTTACTGGGTAAATTATCAATGTACGTACGTTATATGGTCAATAATTGTGAAGTGAGGACGCCGGGACATGCACCGGTTCTTTTATACTCACATTCCCAATGTAACTTACTGGCTTTGATCTTTCCCCAAGATTCATAAGTATGACGAACGTCTTCAAATTCAACACCAGCAAATGCAAAAATAAATCGGCACTGCTCAGCCAAACCACGGCTTTCAAAATAAAACAATTTGTATTGTGGGGCCATTTTCAGCAGAGTAAAAGTAAAGCAAAAGATTTTACTGGGTAAATTATCAATGTACGTACGTTATATGATCAATAATTGTGAAGTGAGGACGCCGGGACAAATACCGGTTCTTTTATACTCACATCCCCAGAGATAAAATAAAACGTCCTTGGACACGCCTTGCATTTGCCTGTAGAAACAAAATACGTTGAAAGGAAACGGACATGGACATATATCCATGACTTAGCAAAAAATTGAAGTGGGTTATGGTTATCTAATATTTTCTCTCGCCACCTCATAATAAAAGGATTTAGGTACAATTTAGCGGTTGGGCAAATGACTGTGGAATATTCTGGTAGANGCCACCTCATAATAAAAGGATTTAGGTACAATTTAGCGGTTGGGCAAATGACTGTGGAATATTCTGGTAGAACGATATGGCAGATGGTGAGTCTCCGGTGTGGCTAACTATTGACTCATCCCCTCAAGTTCAAGTTCAAGTTGAAGGTGAAAGGATTCGTTAACACTTTTCACAAAAAGTAAATTCCATAACCACAACTAGCCGACTGTAAACAAAGGATCCGTGTAGTATGACTCGTTTCAACGGGCCTTTTTTACACGGTTGGTTGTACAATCGCCCTAGTGGTGTCATGCAATTGTATGTTAATTATCCCATGAAAAATTTTGCTCAGGTACACTATGCAATGCATTTCTTAAATTTAGCAATTGTCAAATCTTGATTTCAAAACAAAAAATGGTAATGGTAATTTCAAAATGCTATATTGTTAAATCCAAAGACTACATAATAATACAGCGCAGGCATTGGCGAATTATCAATCAGCACTAGAACCACGAACATCATTGACACAAGAAGTGCAATCAGACTATATATAACTATCTACTAAAAACTACCGTGAAAACTGACCAGAAATTAGAACAGTTTCAACGGGCCTTTTTTACACGGTTGGTTGTACAATTGCCCTAGTGGTGTCATGCAATTGTATGTTAATTATCCCATGGAAAATTTTGCTCAGGTACACTATGCAATGCATTCCTTAAATTTAGCAATTGTCAAATCTTGATTTCAAAACAAAAAATGGTAATGGTAATTTCAAAACGCTAAATTGTTAAATCCAAAGACTACATACTAATACAGCGCAGGCATTGGCGAATTATCAATCAGCAATAGAACCACGAACATCATTGACACAAGAAGTACAATCAGACTATATATAACTATCTACTGAAAACTACCGTGAAAACTGACCAGAAATTAGAACAGTTAGCTTGACATATATCATACGTCGTAATTTCTTGCATAAGTCTTCCTGCCAAAATTGTCCACTCCTAATTCATATGAATACAAAAGTACGGAGGCAACCGAAACTTATCACCAAATAAGTTGGAACCGCAATAAATGCTTCGTCAAAAACACAACAAGACCACAAAATCATAATCAAGGAAAGTGAGGATGTATGGTACTGAAACTGATTAATATAATCAGCTTCAGACGATTCGGTAAGGCAAGATTGTAAATCGTCGAGTATAAAAATGCAAGTTAAGAATTAAGATCTACAAACAGACGAGCTCCAAACTTTAGATTCGCTAAACATCGCTAAACATAAAAGGGATTTTCTTAAAATGTCAAGAATTGCATACATTTTCCTCGCATTCATCTTTGCAATGATGATCTTCATTGGAGCGGATGTAAGTTTTATATTGCAAAGCTATACATTTTGGATTGTACACTCAGGCTTCTTTTGTAATTTTAATTTTTAATGTTTTATTCCAGGCTTTTCAAATGCCTACTGCGTTTGAGTTGGCAAGAGATGGCTAATTCTCCACAAAACCGAGTCCAAAATCGTTTCGATGGCGCCGACTAAGACTATTCGAACATTAGAAGGACGATGCAAATCATAATTACAACAACGTGGAAGACAATGAACACACATTGGCAATATAATTTGTATACTTGTTTTAAAGATGTTTAAGTAAATTATTCGAATTACGTGCTCAAAATAAAAATTCATTAAAATTATCTGTGAATAATAAGTTCCAAAAGAGTTTGAATTTACTTGTTCTATTTCTTTTATATGCTCTCGTTTTATATATTCAGTTGTCACTAAGTTTTGTTAATCTTATTATTGGCCTGACTTATGAATAATTTATGGTTACATTTTGAGCCTGTTTCAGTACGAAATTTTTTATATTTGAATCATATTCTTGATTTGTAGCATCGACTTCCTGAAATAATAATCTCTAGGTGGCAAGCCGCATGTATTATAGTATGTGATATTTAAATAATCTAACACAAAGTGCACGTGCAGAATTTGGAACTGTTAATTTTGAATATTTTATTTTTCAAAAACCCGATAATAACAGTGAGTTTTTTCAATCACAACAAACAGAATTAAATTTTATGGTCAGAGCGAAGCAATTGTTGTAAATCTTAACAACTTTAGCTTGACCTGACCTCGGTTTTGGATTTGCCCTCAGCAGCAGCTTATTACTGGAGCAAAAGCCACTTTGCCCTGAAATATCCACATTTGGAAAACAATAATTTAAGAAAAATTATTTAGAATTGAGTCTTTGGACGCTTGGCGACCCATTCCTTGATTCCCTTTGCATTGAAGACAGAGTCAAAATGAGATTTCATGGCTGGGAAATTGTTGAGCAAGTCTCCACCCATGTTCTCATTGAAAATTTCCAAATAAGATGC
>WJEZ01001630.1:0-16626 GCA_009869925.1 Thalassaphorura encarpata
TCCAGTGGATTTGAATGCATACCCCATGTATGCTTATGAAGTGGAGTACCCTATTGACCTCTCTACTATAAAATCTCGGCTCGAAAATCATTTTTACCGACGCTTGGATGCTGTCAAATTTGATATAAGATTAATTGCTCAGAACACTGAAAAGTTTAATCAACCAAGATCAGATATTGTTAAACAAGCAAGAATTATTCGAGATATATGTCTTCGAGTCATGAGGTATGTTTGTTAATTTTGTTTAACTAGAGTAATGATGTATTTTGTAAGTAATTTATCTTCACCGTCAATAGCCAACCTGGAGAGACGGAAGTCACATCAGTCTATCACAACTTGGTAAAGAATTTTGCATGGAATGAACCTGAAGAGTCACGCGAAGTAACTGAAAGGAGAAAGTCAAGGGTTTCTGGCCTAAGACAGTCTCGAAGTGCTAGAGCTGAACCAGTACAAGGGCCGTCCACTTCAACAAATCACCGTACCAGTACACGGTTACAACAAAAGGTAAGGAAATACTAGGTAGCTAACTTTTATTCGTACTCAACTTGAAAAATATTTATTTCATTCTAGGAAATATTTAAAGTCCGTCGGAAAGGTCACCATACTGAAAGTGATGAATCAAATAAATCCTGGCAAGAACGGTGCAAGGATTTACTCAACTTGTTGTGGGCGTCAAAAGATTCTGTTCCTTTCCGGGAGCCCGTAGACCCTATTGAGTATCCTGATTACTTTAAACAAATTGACACACCCATGGATCTGCAAAGTGTGCGAGAAGACCTTTTGGGAAATAATTATGAGAGTCCACAGGAATTTGCTAAGGACATGCAACTCATATTTATTAACTCCAGGATTTATAACACAGACAGGCACTCTCAGGTAGTTATTGCTTTACAGAATTTTCAAATAGATTAGGAATTTCATATTCTGATGACAAATTCGCAAAAGAGCTTTTTACGAAAATACAAATGAGGCGTATTTTTATATTTCAGATACACATAATGACTGTTCGTCTGCAGGCAGTTTTTGAATCACAAATAAAACCAATCCTTGATGATTTTAAACATCAGCGACGACGAGGTGGAAGATCTTCTGAATCGAGAACTAATCGAAAATTCTCTTCTCGAAACGGGAGTGTAGCAAGAAATGGCTCTTCAACACGCCCAACTAGAAATGATGTGCCTGAAAGTAGTCGAAACGGAAGTGCACCCTCTACTCCAAGAAAAAACCCGCTTCGCTCAGCTGCAAAGAGAAATCCTTTCGTACCAAATGAACAAGAATATGGATCATCAAGTGAGCCCGAGGCTGACGAAGAAGAATATAGGGATACTCGTCGTCGTAGGAAGCGTCGAATGAGTGAACAACAGAGCTCGAGTACCAGTACTACGAAAAAGAGAAGAGGTCTGAATGGACAAAGGCAAAATAGCCCTCAACCAGGGTCAAGTCGACCAGTGAAAAGACTGAGACTGGATAATGTGACTGTAGATACGAATTCGATGGAAATGGGTGGATCCCAGTCGAGAGCTGGAAGAAGTGGAGGGAACAGGAATGTAAAGCATATTAAACTTGAGATTAAAAGTGAGGTAGAAAGTGATGTGGAGGAAAATGAGGAGGAGGAAATGCCGAATTTAAAAAGAGCAGATTCAGAATACGAAAGAAAGTTCTGGAAACGAAGAAGATGATGAGCCGGAATATGGACTGCGTCCAAGGGCTGCCCTAAGAGACAGATCTCGCCCAACTAGACTTGGTTATGACGAAGGACACTATGACGAAGCAGGTGAGAGAATTTATTATCAAAATTTGTTTGTTCAATTGAATTGCAAAATTTTTGAAGTCTCACTCTGATCAATTTATGACAAGTTAATTCTAAATTCTATTAATTAATCATCTACAGGGCCAAACACTAGGTATCGTGGGCGCCCAGTAAAAAATTATGACGAAAGTAGAGCAGAATTGTCTGAGGATTCCGAAAAATCAGCCGACCTTACTTTAGCTGATCGTGTCAAAAAGTTTCACAGAGGAAGTGTTAGTGTTAGAAATGGCTATAATGATCACTCACATTCACATGCTGGAGGAAGTGATGGACATAACGTTCATGATGAGGAACAACCTGGCCCGTCTTCTAGACAGAACAAAGTGAATAGTCCCTACAAGACCAGAAGGAGAGCAATTGTTAGCGATGAAGAAGAGGAGCACCATGAAGAATCTAGGCTTCCAAGTCTCAACAGGAGAAACAGCAATCGACCTCAAAGGGTTTCTCGAAATACTAGAAAATTACATAGTGATTCGGAGGAGGACAAACTTAGCGATCAAACTGATGAGGAATCCTCACCGCATCATTCTTTAAGAAGGGGTGCTACAACAAGTCGTCAGGCAAGAAGGTCCACAAAGAGAAGAGGTAATGCAGGATATAGTAGTGAAAATAATGAAGAGGGTGAAGGTGAAGAGGAATCAAGTCCAAAATCTGGAGTGAGGCATTCGATGCGAGTAACAGCTGGCAAGAGAGCAGGGACTTATTTGAACGATGAAGAGTCCGATTCCGAAGAGGAAGAGGATGAAAATGATGAAGAATATTCATTACACAAAACTCGTGGAAGGCTGGGTAGAAGTACTAGGAAACAAAAGAATAATAGGAACCGAATGAGCAGTGAGGAAGAAGATGATGGGCCTGCTTCATCTAGGAGGTCAACTCCTAGCCGATCTCCTATGGTAATTCATACATTCAATCCAAGCGTGATTAGAATTTAATTTGAATTCATTTCTTTGTAGAAATCCCGTTTCAATCAAAGCAATGAAATGCCTGTCAGAAGACAAACTAGACGTGGAGTCGCCAAACCAGATTACGCGGAAGGGAGTAGTGAAGATGAACATTCCGTTTCTGTCAGCTCACGAGGTCGTATAAGGCGAAGAAAATCATTCTTGGGAGAATAATTTGGCACTAACAAAGGGGAAAGACCGAGTGCATTTCAAAATCATACCATGAAGCTCATACAAATTCCATAATTCGTGAGATTGTAGTGTATCTAAAAAATTTGGCCAATTTTGTATATTTTTTTGTTGAGCTGATTTACAATTAGTTTCATAAAATATGAATTTTTTTATTCATGAATGTGTCAATGTTTTCTTAATAACGTTCGAATCGCACTTGAAGAGTGCATAAACCTATTGGTATTGGCTCATTTAGGCACGTTATTTATTTTATATTTTCTACTAGTGAAGCTTCCGACGCACTCGCATCAGTATGCTGTCCAATTTTTCACAAACTCGTAAGATGGGCCACCGCGTACCATAGTTTTGTAAAATATTGATTAGACGAACAAGTTGACTCGACTGTGAATATTTTTAAGTACATTAATGAGTGCACATTAATATTTAGAAGATGAAAATTGAAAATATATTAAAAATTGAATTAATTGGCATTGTTTTTGTGTGTCTTCATTTTACTGAGCAAAAGTAATCCAGGATTTTTTAGTTAAATTTTTCCGTAGTAAATCCGTAGCGTTGGTTCGACGTACATATTATTCCCATGGAATTTAATTTCGTTTGCTATTAAAAATCGGCTGCAATCGTCGCTCGTCCTCACGGAATCAGATACAGTAGTCAAACTTTTAGCAATAGGGTAGGTTTAGTTTTAAGCTGCTAGAAGGTTAAGTTTACATTAGTATAGACAAAATATATAAAGTTATTTTAAAATGGATGTCCGAGATCAAATCGGGTTAGCCAAAATTCAACATTTGACAGCAGTTGCTGAAGAATTGTCTGGTCACACCCATTTCAGTGCGGATGAAGTGAGTTACGTTGCTCATCTATTAAAGTTTTAGTTTTGTTATCTAACTCGTGTTGTCAACAGTGCAAAGCGCTATTGTTCATGTATGACCGGTTAATCTTTTCTGGAAAAATGGACCGATTAAAATTTAGGGAGTTTCTCCATAGCTGTTTTGATATAACAGATGATGTTATGCTGGATTTGGTCTTTCGAGCATTTGATCGAAACAGCGATGGCATTGTGAGTTTTCTAAAATGTAATAATTTTCATGTATAATTTTGATAGAATTCATTTCCAGGTTGACGATGAAGAATTTGTAGTCGGGCTATCAAGGATGATTCGAGGAGATTTGGAGGAATTAATAGAATTTTGTTATTTTGTATACGATATAAACGGTGACAGGTGGTTATCAAGGACAGAGTTACTCCACTGTCTAAAAGGATGTCTAATGTCTGGTTATGGAATGGAAGAAGAAGATATTGAAGACGGGGAAAACGATATAGTGGAAATTGCCTTGAAGAAATTGGATGTAAATCGAGATGGCCTAATCACATATGACGATTTCCAATTTGCCGTCCAGCGGGATCCACTTGTAGTACAGTCAATTGGACCATGTCTTCCGGCACCCAGAGCCTTAGTTCCATTTTTGGCGACCATGACTGAAGACTACAGAAGTCATACAGGTTGTTGGGGTGGAATTTTCGAAACTGCTGAAACTTCAAGGAAAGTCTCCAGGCCAAGTTTCCTAGTTATCGGTGTCAAAAGAAATAAATATTTCTGATTTCATTGGTCTAGAACCTTCATAAAAATCAGAAAATATAAAATTTGTAATAGTCAATTTTGTATTCAGGATAGAATGACTGTTTTTCAATCTGGAATTCTGATAAACCAAAATTGAATTAAACATCTTAATAAGGTGAATTCTTCAGTCTACACATTAATGCGCCACACTATTTGATAAGCCGTTTTGCAACGTTTACGAAATTGACTTGAAAAAAGTAAAGCTGAACTGAAATGCTCTGAAATACAAGCGATGAAAAGTGACGATGACGAATGAGACCAAATGCAACTAAATCCTAATATAAAATTTTTACCACAGCCCATATTTTCATACTAAACCCCAGAGGTCAAATTTAGCCTTCTCCCAGTCAAGCAAGATTAGTGTGAAATGACAATGCAATGGAATTCAGCCGTGGGCCAAAAGGCGTTACAATTGATTGTGATTGTCTGGGTCACTTATTCGTGTAATTATCACAAGTCCTTACAAGTGTAACGCAATTGCTTTGGTCGGTTATCGGATCGACACCTGCTGCTACACAAAGTAAGTTCCTTTAAACGTTATGCAACGGCACAAGCATTCACTCATTCTTCCAACTAATTAGTTGTTTTAAAATGCTGCAATAATTATATAGCTATCCATTCTATTCGAGACATTTCAAAATCTTCGAATTTTAATAATTATTTTCTGGTTATCTCTGTATTTTAGTATTTTTAAATATCTATGACTTAGATTCTTTTCGTGAAACGAACTAGCTGAATAAAGTTTTTTTGACAAAACAATTTTGGTAGGTTCACAAATCCAAATTAGACTAATGCTCTGCAAGGAATTTATTTCGTATCGAATAGCTGAGTCAGGATTCAGGTGTGGCAAAACATTAGTTGTATTGCATTCTCGTATATATTATCAGGTTATAACCCCAAGAAAAACAAAAACATGTCAATCATCAAGATAGTTTCGATTTGATAGAACAAAGTACGCTAAGGTAAAGGTCATCTGGTGAAAACGTTTCACGAAAATACAAAATGTAGAACCATACAAAGCAGTAGGCAATTTGACAGGCAGGCAAACGTCATTTGCACTGGAATTGAAATTAACATGTTTGTGCTGTGCATTCACATTATAGCTGACCTTTCATTTTGTTATTCACATCCAATAACAATCACAATCCAATGATCAATCGACATCGCTTGGACATAAGTAATGGCTTTAGTTTACCTTTACACGAGACCTTCAAATTGAGAGACAGTTTTGTAATGAGGGATCAAGTCAAATTGTATGGTATGCAAATGAAGTGCAGCTGCAGACCCTTGTAACAAATGAGATCAAAAAATGAACTCTGAGACACATGCACTCTTTCAATAGCCGATGTCGAGGAAGAAAGTGAAAGGAAGTCAGGTTAAAAGGCTTTTAGATTCAGGGATGTCGAAGACTCAGGCAGGGGTTATTATTAATCATCATAAAATATGTGCATAAAATGCACCCGTTTATCTAACATAGTTATGTCAGAGTTATTGCTCATGTCGATCGTATCTTTAATTCTGTGTTTAATTACATGGGGGTCATTTCATACAGCATAGCATTGTTGCGACTCTTTAAAAGTATCCACCCTCACACAGTAGGTTCAAACACTCAATTATTTTTCTAGTATAAATATGACTAGTTTTATTTTCAAAGGCATCAGTTAGTATTTAGCCCTCAGCTTGTAATCCAATTCAAGAGAAAGAATTATACTACAATACAGTCAAAATGCTTGCCAAGGTAAATTCTTAAGTTATTCATCTTGAAAATCTACAAAATACACGCTGAAAATTGAAAACTAATATTTTTTTCTCATGTTATTTACTTAGGCCATCGCACTTTTTGCTCTTGTAGCTGCCGTCAACGGCGCAGCCACCAGCCACGCTTATGGTGACCCACACTTTGGTGCCCAAGCTGAACACACAGTTAGAGGATTCGGTGGACTCTCATCAGTTTCCCAATACTCCAAGGTAATGAAAGAAAAACTGCTTAAATTTAAAGATTTTGCTTCGCTTGAACTACAAATATTTTATTCGGATCATCTAGTCTGTTGATTCTCCATTCTCCTCCGTCCGCAAGACCGATACTCGTGTGACCAATGATGCCGTCACCGCTTTTGCTGCACCAGCTTACGCTGGATACGCACACCCAGGATATGCTGCTCCAATCGCACATGCTGGATATGCTGCTCCAATCGCGCATCCAGGATACGCAGCTCCACTTGCACATCCAGGATATGCTGCTCCACTCGCACATGCTGGATATGCTCATCACGCCGCCCCACTCGCTTATGCCAGCAACGTGAACCATCACTTTTCTGCTGCCCCAGCCGTTGCCTCCTACCACTTCAATGGAGTCGGTTTGGGAACTTATGCCTATTAAATAATAATCACAAAAACTATCTGGACCCCTGAAAATGATGATAAATTTTGAGTATTTTTTTAAATTATTAAATTAGACAATAAAAGCTATTTGAAACTAAAATTAAAGTTGTGTCATTTCCCCCAAAGCGCTATCACCCGTAGATTATTCTTAATCAAATGTAAACCGGTTCGATCTTAGATAATACATAATCTCTATAAGAGTCTAGATAGGCAATGGTCCAAAAATCAACAAATTTTTAAGTAAGACTCTTATAGAGATTATGTATTATCTAAGGGTTCGATTCGATTAACGATCAGCTCTTATTTATTATCTTTCAACGTTTCTTAACAGGTAAAAATCTAAAAGTCTACTCAGGCACTACTGCTGAATCATTTTTAAGTTCCACCGTAAACTTCATTGTTTTCTCTTGCTTGGACCTCTATGTTTTGCTTTGTCTTGTCTTTTTCGTTTTCGTTGCACCCATTTTGATCCTGCTCCTGGCGTCAGTCAATCTCCATGAGAGAGCTTTTGACACACCTGGATTGTAGTAGGATCCCTGTGACTTTGACCCATGACGATTGGCTGCTTGTCCTTAAGGGAAATATTTGTCTGATAAAAAATCATTAACCTTGTACTGTACGTAATAAGCATAAAAGTTCGTTAAAGGGTTAGCACTGTACATCAAAAGCAATTTGACAAAAAATGCTTCTATGCTTCATACCTTTCGATGCTGTTGATCGTCTTCGGGTTCCTTCTTCATTTGATAAGTTGAAAAATGATGTTGAACGACGTTGCAAGCGAATTGGTAGTAGAGAATCTGGAGTTGGCTCTCCACGACGTGACAGTTCTAAACGTTTCTGAGCTCTTCTCCACCAATCAAGAAGGGTCACAACTCTCCGAGACAACCCCCATGGTTTCTTCTTATTAATTCCCATGAGTTGCTGATAATGTTTCCCACCAATGTGAAGATTTACATACTCATCGCTTGCAATTACAATATATTTTTCAGCTAGCCAATGTAGCCCATTTCTAATTTCCCTTTTCATTTGTCGCTCCGCCACAGTGGCTTGAAGGAATGCCAGAGGAATTAAAGGAAATTCTGGTACTTCCTCGCGTTTGTGTGTAATGACTGGTCGATAGTGTTTCATCAAGTAATGAACTAAGCGCCCCAGGATCATGGGCCATAATATGATTAGAAATACTTCGCCCGTTGCAAAAGGAGAATCGTACTCAAGAATCCACCAGTATGCCTTCAAAGGATTTTTAGCTTCCAAACTCGGCGGGGTCAAGTATGGATTAGTAACGTTTTTAATATTATCAATTTGTTTGATTTCCCAGTCTTCCACCTTCTTTCTGTATTCTTCTTTGTTCTGAATTCGGCTGCTGTTATCCAAGTCTATTTAAGAAGCAATATTAGCTACAACACTACAATTATTGCATACACATTAAAGTTTTCGAAAATTAAGAAACTATATTTGAAAAATAATCACAGTAGTAACAAATTAATTTCTCGCCAGTTGAACGAAATCTATTGGAATAGCCTGTTGAATGTCTCTTTAGGACTACACGCTTAGCTTGGGCAACATTCATTATGCATAATGCAATTATATTAATTTCTCACCCCTCTCTCTGTGTTGAGCATACGTTGGAAGTGCGAACACGAGAAGCACACAGATTACAGCAAGGGAATTCATGGTCAATCATTTATGAACCCGTGAAATGCGGTCCAATCAAGAAAACTTCAACAGGAAGACAGGATGGGCTATATTTTGTTTCGGAAGAAGATTGGTGAAAGTTTCTTTCACTTTCAGTGGTTGGTCGCCAAGACAGGCATTACTACTTTGGCTACCCCTGGAGGCACTTTCTCAATTAGGGCAAATTACATTCCTTTAAACTAACATGACGTTATTATGAAAGATTGGAGTTCGGAAAGTCTTTCTTAATCGTCGGAGAAAAGTCTTGTTCTTGTTAACAAGCTTTCACCAAATTTTTAAGGGTCTGGGTTTCCCATACTCGCACTGGGGTAGAACTTCGCTGACGCTGAAATATAAGGTTCAGCTAAACTGTCTTGACATCTCCTCTCTCCTTACCAGGTGAAGACGCCACCGAAGAGAAAATTGATTGTTTTAGTGATCAAATTAACTCAAGAGGACATATAGGATTTGGTCGTCATAAATTTTAACCCATGGACTTGCCAATCAATTTTTAACCCATGAACACATGGACTTGTCAGCACAAATTTTAACCCAATGATTTGATGAAGCTGAGGGTAAGAATGTCAAAACCTGAAATTTTGATAAAAATTATTTTTGTTAGAGATAAGGCGTCACCTGGTAAGTGTAATTTGTTTACAAACAATGAGAATGCATCTTGGATCCAGCCATTGAGTTGGCCCATCGTTTTGAGCTCCGAAGACATGGGATTCAAAACAAAGCAAATAACAAAGACGAGAAAACTGGCGAGAAGCTGGATCTCCGGAGCAACCAGCAAAAACGAAGATAATCTGGAAGGAAAGGAAAATCGACTCCTATCAAGGGGTCCAGTTTTGGAGTCTAATTTTTATTCAGTGTGAGTCATTTTAGCAAATTAGGCCAAGGTTTTGTGAGTTATGATTAAGCAGTCATAAACACAGACATTTTTTCCCTCAGGGTCGTCTGGCTAACAAACACTTCGCTATGGAACGAAAGGAACGTTGGATAAGTCGAGACTCCTGGCTGCATTATGATGAAGATTTGGACGATAGTGTCATTCGAAAAGTAGTTGTTGAAAAGGTTAAGGGTCGAACACCGTGCTATAGAAGTTCTATTAGTTCCAGTTCTCAGGATGATTTGACATCGGCTGATCATTATGACTTGTATTTGAATTTCGGTGAATCGAAGACATCAAAATTTGACCGTGAGAATGCGAGAAGTCGGTTAGTTTATACAAATATCAGTTTACCTTTTTAAAAATTTAATTACAATCTTGAAATTTTATTGACTCCTTATAAAATGCAATATAATGTGAAAATGTCAGTAAGTTGATAGTGGCTTATGTGAGATGAATTTCGTTTCTAGTAAATCTGGAGCGAAGAAGATGAAACTGGAACCACAAACGAAAACCTCGTTCAAGAAAAAGTCAAAATCTGAGCTAGAAGTATCGAATATTTCTTCGCCAAGCGCATCAATTCCAGTTTCAGTCACCAAGCCGGTCAGAAGTAATCTCGAGAAACGAAAAAAGAAACGACTGAAAAGTAGAAGAAGCCGTGGTTTGTTGAAACTAAAGAGTACGTTGAATACAATTAAGCCTTTTCCACCGGACACCTCAACCTCATCAGAGACTGAGACTGGCACGTTTAATGACCCTGCTGATATACCCGATGACACGTCTTCAGTTTGGGCAGACCTTACATATAGCTGCGAACGTCTGGATATTGGGAGGAAATCAACTCCATCTCCGCCTAAGAAGAAACGTCGGTCTGGGTCAGTTTCAACTGTATGGGAAGAATTATCACTCCCAGGCTCTGAGAATTCGGATCAAAATACAACAGCGGAAATGTTACTAAATACAAATTCACCAAAACCTAAGAAGAAATGGAAGAAGCTTTTGGAAACCCATGACTCGGGTGACAGTTTCGACTGGGATGATCTCTAATGTAATTCGAGGTTAAAATAAAAGTACTCGTATAGATAACTCTTCCCGATAAGTTTCCCGACTTCTTTATTCAGATCACTTTTCCGGTACGACCAAAGACTTCATGTGAACATTTTACTCATTTTAATCACCACTTACGCTATGATCTGTACTAGTGTAAAGAATTTGGTACTTTCTCTCGTATAAAATAAAATGTCATAACCATTTAGAATACGGCCCGGCTAATCACTTTTGGAAACCCATGACTCGGGTGACAGTTTCGACTGGGATGATCTCTAATGTAATTCGAGGTTAAAATAAAAGTACTCTTATATATAACTCTTCCCTATAAGTTTCCCGACTTCTTAATTCAGATCACTTTTGGTACGACCAAAGACTTCATGTGATTTATATTATTTATGTGATTTTACTCATTTTAATCACCACTTACGCTATGATCTGTACTAGTGTAAAGAATTTGGTACTTTCTCTCGTATAAAATAAAATGTCATAACCATTTAGAATACGGCCCGGCTAATCCATGTCCATTTATTGTTGGACGTAGGTATGGTGGGACCCATGGAATCCTTAGAGCCACCCTATAGATAGGAATTTGGAGAATTATTCACTTGCACTTTCACTACGCCTCGGCCTCAGTTCATTGCATTGCGTTGCACTGCTTTCAATATTCTCATTAACATTGTAGAGTGCGCAAGTCTCATCGTATATTTTTGAGATGGGAGCAAAAGCAAAGCAAAGCACAAACATCAAAAGCAAAAGCTAAACCTCAGCAAAAAATACTAAATTGTAAAACGCAAGTTAAAATTGTACCCTCCTTGCCCGTCCTGTTTGCTGCTACCTTGAGTAACATTTAGCTTGACTAGTAGTCGCCCCGAACAAGGACTACGTAACGTACGTTCTTGTACTTGTAGAAAAAGAATATTCTCATACAACGAGTTCATTTCATTTCATTCCATCCACCGCACTTGACTTCTCTTGTCAGTCATAAAACCTAGCTAGAGCAGAGCTAAAGCAAATAAGTTGGAACAGTATCAGTTTTTGTTTTTAATAATAAATTGTTGTAGTAAAGAATTCTAATTCTTTTCATTCCAACGGCCTTACATTTAGTGCGAAACCGAAGTTCGTTACCATACAGTTGACAGTCGGACAACGACAACCAAAAAAATCAAGTTTTTTTAGTGAGCATTCAATTAAAAGACATACGAACGAGTTTCAACAATACAATAGAATAGTTCAAACGCTGCGCTGGTGGTGGACTAAAGACCATAACCAATGACATTTTAACTTCTTTCATAAACAAGGTTGCAGTGGCAGTGTTGCGAAACAGATATCATTTAATATAGTATCATCTACCGTATTTAGTTCCTGACTCGGAACCTGATCGAAAAGTTTGAATAAAAGTTCAAGTCAAGATGAGTAAACAATGTGCCAAATGTGAAAAGGCGGTTTATCCCTTGGAGGAACTCAAGTGCCTTGACAAGGTGAGTATGTCACATCGACGTCATGGATTTTTTGATGTCATTTTTAAATTCATAGTTTTAGTTTAGTTTTCTTCCTTTAGAAATAGAACATGCGGTTCCATGTTTCATACCTTTCAATGGAATACAGGCAGAAGGGTATTTATTAGCGTAGTAACTTCATTTACATTGATTGCCCGTTAAAAATGATTTTGCCATGTTAGTTAATTACCGTCATAGGTAGTGACTAATTACAGAAACATAAACTGTGCTGAGTCATTTCTGCTTGTGGAACAAATGAACATTGACATTTATGGCTGCGTATTTATATTATTAATTAAAAATGTCATTAATTGAGTCACTGCTACTTGTCAGCGTAGAAGCGGTAATAATGATTCATTAAATTTTGGTAGGTATCGCTTAGTTAAAAATTAAGGCTGCGTCAATTGTCCGATTCTGATTCATCGTCTCATCGCTAAAATGATAATCAAATTCGAGACTAAGAAAGGCTTACGTCATAAAGGCCATAACACATTCCTTCTATAACATCCTTTTATATTTGGATTAAAGTAAAGGCTGAGTGATTAATCAAGCAAAGTTGAGCGCTGTCAAATTCAAGTTTGCGTTGGCTCTTATTTTGGTCTGATCCACAGAAAGTTGGCCGTAGTAAAAAAATATACCTGTTCAAGACTTTATGAGCAACGAGCAAAGCCAAATTGGGTACATTGCCATCGTTATTAGGAATCCATAAAGTTCCAAGAAATACTAGAAATACTTGTTCAGTTTTTCGTGCTGAATGATTTCGATATTCGATGCTCCGATCCGATGTGGGTTTAAAGTTAGGATGAAGTAAGATGAAATTACAAAAGAGCTCAGTGAAGTACTTCGTATTATTTATAGATTAATTTTCGCATTTCATCATTCCGGTTTATCCATTGAAATTTGACAGGTGGACATGTCTGATATCTGAGTAGCATTTTCATTTATTCCATATTTGTCTCATTTGCATTATGTTTTAATCAAGAAAGTCGAGATTTCAATTTCAGTCCTTACTTGGGGGAATGAAATGATTTAGTTCAGCCCTTGCTGTTCCATGTGCCAAGTTTTAACAGTTTCTATTTCTCATGCTTGTTTTCATTTCGCTTTGCCAAGGACAAGAGTTATGACTATGAGACTAACTTTCAAATTTTTACGACTAAAATCAACTGCTTGGAGTTTGAGAGTTCTAGCTTCGCTTTGGTGTACATGGAAGCCTATCATTTCTCTCTTTTATGGCTTTCAACCAAACTCTTTCGAGATTACGTGACTGAATGGGTTTAGTTAGAGTTGGCAAATGCTATTGATTTTATTGAGGAAAATTAACATGTATAGAACAAATGATTGGAGCATGAGAAATCACGGTAGCCGAGTAGTAGTACTACTAACTGGTAGTTAGGTTAAGCTGGTGCTGAAGCTGACGTTATATATTAGATGAGAATGCGTTCAGGTTGTTATCTTTAGTCCTGTACGTAGATATTTGCGAAAGGGTCAAATGATTTAGATGGAGCATGAAAAATAGAGTATGGTCTTAGGTTTGGACTTGGATATGGCTAACACGAATTAGTTTACAACGTAACTAACAAACGAATGACATAATAGGACCTTTCGTTTTTATATTTCTTTTAGACATGGCACAAAGGATGCTTCAAATGTCACGAATGTGGGATGACCCTGAATATGAAGACGTACAAAGGATTCAATAAGTTGCCTTATTGTGATGCGTAAGATAAATCAGAAAATTTGTTATGTGTTATTCAAACTAGTCAGATTTCTTTCTCTTTTCCTTATGTTTTAAAAGGAATTTATTTTCGTAACACAAAGAACGAACTCTTTTATTATGATGATTGATGAATTATGACCAACAGTAATAAGAACGTTCTAAACATTTGCAAAATAGTATGAATTTTCAGTTTAAGGTTAATTTATTAATAACAGGCACATACCAAAAGCAAAAGCAACAACAGTCGCAGAAACACCAGAGCTGAGGAGAATCCAAGAAAATACGAGGATACAATCAAATGTAAGTGACGGACATAGTTTTACATCAAGCAGTCAAAGTTTTTATCTTAATCATTGTATATATTATTTCAGGCTGTTTACCATGCTGACTTTGAGAAATCTAAGGGAAAGTTTACACCCGTAGTTGATGACCCGGAACTCCTTAGAATTCGGCAGAATTCTAGGATAATCAGCAATGTGGCTTACCATGGAGATTTGGAAAGGAAAGCCCATATGGAGCAAAAGCGAACACTTCAAGAGGCTGGAGATCAAAACAGCAATGGTATGGCGCCACCAAGGAGTCCTTCATACATGGATGAATTATCTTCAGTTCCAGCGCCACAACCGTTGCCTCCACAGGCCCAGCAGCAGCAACGATATGGTCAGCAGCCTGTATCTAATTATCGGCCAAATAGTTACAATTCTGGGGACAGTGGATTAAACTCGAGGCAAAGGCAGAACGTCCCAGCAGGACCTCCGCATGGAAATCAACCTGTTATTGGAAACCCATCTCCATATTCAACTCGGGGTGCCCCAAATGTTGTGTACTCTTCAGATGGCCCAGGTTTGCGGATCATGTTCTTGTTCTTGATTTATTTCAAATCCAAGATAATACAATTTGATTGTTTGTTTCAGTGAATTCAAATTCGTCACGGAAAGTTGGCTCTATTGCGGACTATGACCCGGTAAACAATTATTACGGATCACTCGATCCTCAACCTGGCGGACAGGTATGCAATTATTGGTAAATCTAAGAACAATAATGGGTTTTAGCCATCGGAGCCATTTTAGAATCGGGAGCCTTAAAGGATTGTTTTCTAAGAACCGTTATTCTCTCATGGTTCACATACTGGTTCCACTTTAAGATTAAAAGCAGACAAGGATTTGATTAGCTTTATCCAAACGTGGGATAACTATTTCAACTTCCAACTCGGTTTTTTCAAACGTTTGAAATTCCAATATCAGCAATCGTTATTCAAGTGTCAGAATGGATGAATGAAGAATTCTTCTACCACTAGACACAAGGGGTTTGATTATAGTAAATTATAAAAAGAAGAAAAAATAGTCACTTGAAATATTAAATTAAGTAAACCGACTGTCATCTCATTTACCAGGGTTGTAACCTCAATGAGAGTTTCATAATTGCATTACCTCTCCGTACTAGTTGATACTATTATTAATCAAGTTAATTTGAAAGAAACATGTAAATAATTTAATTTCAGAAATATTATTTTATCTGGTTGAAGGGCTGAACTACTTTCGTTAAACCGATAAACATTTTTGCCTGTAATAGTAATTAATTACATTTGAAATACAATTTGCCATGATACATTCAAATTATAAATTCGGACATTAGTATCTTTAAATTAATTCGTAAGGTCCTCATTTATTCAAAGGAAACTTAAAATCTTGTCAAATTTTCAGAACATGCAACAAACAATTTTTTATCCAATGAATTATTCAAGGAATGTGCAGACGCTGGAGATAACTTGAAAAATGTTTGGTATATTTTAGACTGGAAGAGCTGGAAATAGAGGTCAGACAACTCCGTCGACAGGAGGTTACAATCAAATGCATACGGGTATGAATCAACAACCTGGCTACGGTCACCATCAGCCCCAACAGCACGTTCCAACTGCACAAATGTCTAGATCCAGTAATTCAGGGAATGGAGTTTGTTACAGGGCTCTTTATGACTATGAAGCCCAAGACAATGACGAAGTCAGTTTTGGGGATGGGGATTTGATCGTCGACTGTACAGCTGAGGATGAGGGTTGGATGACAGGAACGGTGCAGAGAACCGGAAGGCGCGGTATGTTGCCAGCCAACTATGTCGTTTCTGCCAATTAATTAATGATTAGCTCAAGACCGAATACTGGAGACGGCTTACAATCCAAGTCAAACCTAGGAAACTATTCGAGGTTTGCATTTAATTAGAGCATGCTGGAGTGTTAGGATTAGATCAGAGCATAAGGAATGCGAAAATGAGCCAAGTAACAAACAAACAGAACCGTAAGTCTTCCTTATATTTCGTATGAAAGTTTGATAATCACATGGAGGCCAAAATTGTATTGTTAAATTTGTATAGTCGCAAGCTCAAATCAGCTTGCTTATTAGAAGAAAGGAAAGAATAGGATTCTTAAATTGGATAGTCCAATATATGGAAGTTGACACGGCCTGCTGTAGTTTGTAATTTTTAATAACTTGTTACCACACATTTAGAATTTTACTGGATTTAGTAGTACACTTCAACAGGGTGATTTCCTCCTGGTTTCAATGCCATAATTTTACTCAGCCATCGGCTTAGCACAAAATATTGTTGAACAGACCAGAATGTTTTGTAATTTTTAAGAGAATTTCCTTGAAACATTTGGGACCAATTTAGAACTACTTTTTGAGTTCGTGATCTATTAATAAACGTGTGGATAATTTTAAATCTTCATGTTTTTAATACACATGGCTTTTTCTGATAACTGTTAAAACGTTCTCAACTTATTATTTCTTACATGTGCTAATAAGTTCTGTTATCCCGAAAAAATGTACGTAGTAGGAATAATCGCTTCATATTTCCT
>WJEZ01001631.1:0-16615 GCA_009869925.1 Thalassaphorura encarpata
TTTTATGACCAAATCGAATTTAGAATTTTGTTTGCGAGGTTTGTAAATTAAAGTCTTATGACTACAAAGGAATTTTCCACAGATGTGCTTATTTAAATTAAATTTATCCTGATTAGGAAATTTCCATAATTGCGAAGAGAGGAAACTGAAAGGGAATTGCTAATTTTTTTTGCCAAATTCACAATCCACCTTTGCCCATAAAGCGAGAATCATGCTCATTTTATTTGGATTCAACATGCTCTGCTCTAATTTTATTTTTTGATGCCTCGCCCTAGTCAAATTAAAATAAGGTGACTTTTGCTAATTTACAATTCACCACATGCAGCATGCATCCTGAATCGAATGCACTTCCTGTCCTGCAATTTTTTTGTCCGTGTTTTCCATCAAAACATCATCACTCATCATTGGCTTCCATATGGCAGTAGGCATTAGTCTGACTTTCATCCTTTGAAGGTTAATTTATGTCGTGGCAAAAGCAATTACCATTCATTTCCGGTGGATAGCGACGGAGTTTTTGTTTTTTTCTTGCCCGAAATCGATCAACATTATCTAATGGCTATGCAAATGCAGACGTACATACCGGATGGCATAGGTAATTTTTAAAGAAGCAAAAAATATTTACGTTACGCAATACACGTAATGTAGGTTTATTAGTTTACTTGGCCTCTGATTAGATTCAGTTTCAATATTCAATGATATGGAGAATTTTATGAAGTGTTGGTCCATATGTTATGATACAAAATTTTTAAGCAAGTAATGGAATAGCAAGTCCACCCGCTGGGACAATTTCTCAATTTATTAGCTACTGACTCAAAATGTAATAAAAATTGAGGAAACGAGTAAAAGTTAAATGTTAATTTAACACTAGGGTTTAATTTTTTTGGAAAGGCGATTGTGTAAATTTTACCCTGGCCTGTCCTGACCAGGGGTTTACTTTATGAGCGTTGCATTATTGCGTTTGCTTAATTGGAAGAATTTGATGATCTTCGTGTTCCGGTGAAATGAAATGTAGAACGAGCCTAGTGGAAAATTCGTCCTCCACTTGAATTGAATTACGACACGAGATGAACTCAAGCAGCGTGAGCGTTTTATGGAATCTTTAACTCTGCCCTACCTTCATTTTTTGCCTGAAAGAGATCTTTGTGACCCTGAATAGGAAAATAATATGTCAAAAAGATATTTAAGTCGGAAGTAGGAATAAATTGTGCGTGAAAAAATGTTGCTGTTGCAAGAGGTGAAGGATAGCATTGGTACTAGAATCAAAATTAAAATTAAAATTAACCAACTTTTCATAGAATACAAGTTAATCGGCAGCAGGAGTTTATTTGAGCACTTGGTGGTTTTTTAAGAAGCACTTTTCAAAACATGGATGAATGATCTCCACGCACTCTTGCATGGTGTGGTTTTATCCATGCAGGGCAAATCCAAATGCAAAATCAGTCTCTGTGAATTTGTGAATCAAGGAGTTTTAATGTAATTTCCATATTCACTCAACCAAAGCAAGATGAGAAGAAGATTGCACTTTGTGTGCTTGGTTCATTATTTGTAGTGTTAGATGCAGATGCATCAGACACACAGTCACACTGCATCAACGACTCTAACTACCGTATATTTTTTCTAGTCGAATTCCTTTGAGAATTTGTTCGCACCTCTTATCTTTTGGATGGGTAAGGGTTTAAAATTGACTAAATGAAATGCAAATGAGGTTGTAAAAAATCCAGGTATTTAGATTTTATAGTTTTAAATATGAAATGAAATCTTATGTGTAGAGGTTTTATGTCAATGTTTCCAGAAATAGCAATGGGCATGGCTGACTAAGCTAAGGGTCTCCAGCCGACTTTTTACGATGAGTTGGGGGGTACTGAACTCTTAAATTTTCTTTGTTCGGTTAGAAACCTTTAAGTTTGAATTTCCGTGCCTTGCGTTTGGTTTCATGGTTCATGTCCCCTGAATGGGTGGGCACATGGCACTTCTTCCTCACAAGTTATTTTTTATTTATTCTCATGAGGGAGTGTGCATCAGGAGGTAAAAAATAAACTAACTATTACAAAAAGCTATTAAACTCAATATATCCCCTTAGGTTATTTGTGCCTTTGCTTTGCTTGCAAAAATTACATTACATTCAGATTTTGAAGTGCCGAATCCAGTCCTTTAAAACTTCCTCGAGTCCATTATGGTCATTTTGTTCCTATACGAGGAGGTAAGGCTGCGATGAAAAGATTTAACTACTTGGGCGAAGATGAGGATTATAATTATAATTATAAACCCAGCTCTCATCACTCATGTCAGTTAAGGAGAGAAGGACCACATACTGATTCCTGGATTTTTTTATCTTTCCGTGGCATTCAATGCGCGAATAATATTTTTTTGCATGAGTTTTATTGATGCATCGCATTGTAATGCTTGGCTGCTTAGTTGGTGAATGCCTCAGTTGGATTTATGAGTATATTTTTTTAGATTAGAGATATTTGTCTTCATCTGCAGGGCATAGCAATGCAAAGCAATGCTACAAAGATAAATAAGTACCAAAAAGTACTATTTATATACAGGCTATGGGAAATGAGATGCTTTGGTTTGGATTTTATTTTGTATTTTCAATTATGTAAGCATAAGGTATGATCTAGTGGGATGAGATTTGAGGTAGTACCATTCCCTGTAATTTTTATCCTCCCATTTCAATTCATTTTATTATTCTCATTTTCATGTGCAAAAATAATTTGCACTGGCACTGACACTGGCTCTACGTTATTTTCCTTTGTATTCTTGGACAAACTTTTTTTTTGCTGAGCCTCCGCGTATGTGTTTCTGTAGCTCTTCTTTCCTCAAAGGCCATTGTTAATCGCACTGGCAATGGGCTTTCGTGCAGCAAAATGCACCAATTCATTATTGGCCGACTAGACATCCTAGATTTTTGTGCTTGAGTTCAGCACATCTATATTGTTATAGCTGTAATTTTACAGATTCAAATCCCTTGTGATTGTTTTTTTGTATCGAATTTTTGTTAGAGCTCTTCTCTCGTCTAATTTTTAAGATTTTAGAAATAAACGGAATGAGTCAAATGAAAATGCCAAGTTGGTGTGAAATTCTTCCAAGTTGTTTGGTTGGTTCAAAGGAAACAAAGGGACAATAAAGTTGTAAATTTATTTTATTGACAAAATCATGTTCATGTTGAGATAACAAGTGCCGAGAACCCTAAAAGGAGTGAGATTTCTTACACGCGGCTCTCCTTTGCAGAGTTTTCGGAATAATACTGTTCCTTATGTTACATGAGTGAAAATGTCCTCCCTGGATTTTTTTTAAAGTTGAGGTGGATGGATGGGAGAGATTTTTCGTGACATGACGTTTAAATGGATGATGTGGTCCCTACATGTTAGAAGAACAAGGGAAAGATGGTCCATGGAGATGCGGATGCTGCCTCAGCTAAAGCCGTCAGTAGTAAATTCATCTCTGTGGGCACTTACACTTGATTCATTCATTTTATTCATTCAAGGCACTTCATTGCACTCCCCTGACTTCTGGAATGAAAGAATTTGCCTTGCCCATTAAATACTTCTTCATCTTTATAATTGAAGACGAAATCTTCCTCCTCCAAAACTCATCTCATCTGTTATTCCTCTTCTCAAGGCAGCCACAGCGGCAGGTGAACAAAAACACTACACAGAGGCATGCCGCAGTGATTATCTAGTCCAGCAAAAAATAAAGTTCGTCAAGTTCGTGCAAATTTAATAAAGGGATGATATTTGCGTCTTTGGAACAATGTACACAAGTAGCCTCCTAATAGGTCCGGCCCAATAACTTGATTTGCGTCCTTGGTTTTGATTGATTCTCCCCTAGTGCAATATTAAAAGCAATTGCTCTCTTGGTGTTTTGTTTATGGCTCAGACGTGGGCTTTTCCAATTTTGGGCTTAATTTTTTTCATTCACGCTACGTAACGTACTAACAAAATTTTGAACTTCTTCTGGCTTGAGAAAAATTAGTCAATGAGTACCAGTATATGCATGGTGGTATTTTTTGTACAATGCTTAAACTCTCATTTTGCAAGAGTCTTCATCCAAATCTCATTAGTTGTAACTTCGTGGGAATTTAAATGTTTTTGGAATTTTGATCATTGCTCTTGAGTTGTGAAATTGTAATTATTCTGGCAAATGCATTTAGAACGTCCTAAACTCAATCACGTATGTCTGTAGCTGTGAATGTGCAATACGAGTATGTATACTGGCCCTCTTGTTTTTTATGTGTAGAGATTAGGAGGTAATTTAAATTAAGAAGGTAGCTGTAGCTACATTTGTCAGTTAATCAGCTACTTAAGTAAGGCTAGGAGTGATGAAATCCACAGTAGATTCATTAGCCCAACAAGTGTGAGTAAAATGCGCTAAAAAAACTTTAGCGAGGCATAATAATTTTTTAGTTATTATTCTCTACGCACTGATGTAGTCAAGTGCGAATCCATTAAATCCTTACGTATCTTATCCTACAATGTTGAAATGGAAAGGAATGAAAAACAGTTTGCCAATTCTTAATGCTGTCAGAGGAGCAAAAACAAGAGAGGTTTTGGTTTTTAATTAAGAAATTTGAGTCTGGACGTCTACTCATTAATTAGTATTTCGACCTGCAGTGCGTAATGTTTGTGTAATAATTAATAAGGATCCAGGAAGTTTGTTAAAATTTTTTTTACCCTTGTTATCTTGTTTGATTTGATTAGTTTTATTTAAGAACAAGGTTGAAACTAAAAAACTTTAATCTTGTAATGTGGAGGGAAATCCTTAATATTTTAGTTTTTCTTACATGGACCATCTTCGTGTGATTTAATTGCTAATCACCCATATTTTTCAAACTTTTTTAAATTGCATAATAAGTAAATAATCTCTCCCTAATTGTAAGTAATCTTCCAAATCTTTTATTTACACATTGCGTCTTCCATTTTCATCATTTCTTGGATAAGTGATTGAAACATGCAAAGATTGGGAGCAATTTTTATTGGACCGCTATCCTTAGACAGGTGAATAGGGCGGTGAGTCTGTCAATCACACGATTATTAACCTAATTGGCAAAATAAAATACTCGTACAAAATTACACCTAATGCCCTAGCCTATTGATGGCCATATTGCAGGAAGCAGCACAGTAGTAGCAATTCACTTCCTAATTTATGGATGAATAGAATTGGGAGTTTTTTAGGATTGGTCGGAGTCACTGATTGAATTTGAAGTTTCTGATGACTCGTGACTTGAATACAGGTTGAATTTGGTACACAGAATTCCTCATTAGCATCATTGATTGATGTGGAAAATAGTATTGACGCGTCTTTAATTAATTTGACGGAATAGAACTTTCCTGTGTTGTGTTGTAAGGGTTGGGCCGACCTTTGGATAAAATTGAAGGTCCATTTTCTATTTGTTTAGAAATTTATTGGCCCATAATAGGTAGAGGTTAAAATAAATAGGTTTTGAGGGTCAAACACACGCATGACCCAGAGTTGAATGTTTTTAAATTTGGCTAACATTTAACATTCAGTTAGAATTATAATCAGATGATCGTGTAAGAGTTCGTCCACCTTTTATTTTTTCTAACACCTTGTCTCATAAAATTTTGTATAGCACTAATTATTAATCTTAACGATGAAACAGAAACAGGTGTGATTTCACGGGTCCCACCTCCACAAAATTAGAACTCCGTAAATTCCTTACGTGTAAAGTTAGAGCTAAAGAATTACTACACAATTTTAATCACCACTCCTTTGTTTTGAACACAACACACGCACTGCTGCTGCTGCTCATTTTGTTTTACATACAAGGATAACAAATATTTCATAAGGTTTGCATAAAGACGTGATGTAATGTGTAAACACCGAAATACAAGTACATTTACATTTATATTCACAAAGCAAAATTATTATATTGTATTAATTGAGGAATTGCACGGTCAAATATGAAAATCTCCACCCCTGATTTTTATTTACTATTGAATTGAATCCCTTTGATTTATTTATTTCCTTTGCATATTTTGCTTGTCCTTACTATTATGACTTATGGCCAGCATAAAATTAGGAAGGAATCATGTGAATTTATTACCTTCAAATTATTTTGCAATGTGTGAAACGATTTTTTAGTACGGGAGGGCGTGGCATGGTGAAACCCTTCAAGTGATCTTAAATTTAAATTTTGAAGACAAAATGAATTTGGAAGGATGGTGACATTAATGTTCCTATTGTTATTTGTGTTTTTCAGGGCAGTCGGGTACATTCCGAGCAACTACGTGAAGGAAAAAGAGCTTCTTGGACTCCAGAAGTATGAGTAAGTGAAACATGACCGAAGAAGGGTTGAAAATTTTCAAAATGATTTTTTTGCTAAGCAAGCAGTCGTTGTTGTTGTTATTTATGACTCATGTCTGTCCATTGGTATTTGGTATTTCTATTCTATTCTTCATTTCATGTCCTCGTCCTGAAAGGAAGAGGAGGAAGTGGTAAAAAATACAAACCCCATCTTATTCGACATTTATTTCCCTTGCTAGTGAGTGCTTCGAAGGACCGACACAATTCAAATTCAATTCTTAAACCATCTTCGTCAAAAATGGGAATGACAAATGACATCCCACCTCACCTGATTTCCATAAGACCCTTCTAAAGCTAACGTAGTTCCCGCAGGAGGAACCGAGACAATGGCTTGGAATAAGACTCTGATCCAATCTCTAGTTCTCCGTCCAATTACCTGCCAAAGTGTTATCCTCTCCACCTAAAATACAAATCGGACATTCATTTGACAAATGTCACATCCCATGATCCAAATAAAAAATACGGAAAGGAATCCCTGTGCTTTTCGGTACATTTGAATAACCGACTTTGAATAATTGTGTTTAATGACTGTGGGTGTATGAATAATATTTTGCACGATTTGTGCATTTCACTGCTGTGTAGTTGAAGGACGGGCATTTAATTTATGTTAATGATAGAAGAATTAGTAGTTCGATGAAGAAGAAAAACTTATATGGGAAGAGAATAGGGACTTAATAGCTAGATTCCCAATATTGGAAGCATGAAAAGGAACACCAACGCTTGATTTAATAAATTAAACCTTTCAAAAATGAAAGGTCGGAGAGCTCTTCCTTGGACTAATCATAATCTATGGAAATCCCCTTTTGTTTTTATTCTAAATTTGCAAATCATGTTTAGCTGCTGTTTCTGCCCTATGGCTATGCTATGCCTGTCTATGTTTTTATTGCCCTGACTTATGTTGCAAGGATTTTCACCTCTAACTCAATCAGTCTCGTTTCCTATTTCAAACACTAGTCAATTCCCTTGAACAAAATAACAACTAAAATGATTTGTTAAAGCAAGCTTAGAAGAAGGTTATCCGTGCAAAATCAAATCAAAGGTGATATAAAAATATTTTGCCACCACCAGTGCAGTACTGCTAGTGCATGAAATAAAAAAATGAGATCAAATAAACTGTGTTGCAGATAATCGTTATTATCAAAGGTCTGAATGATCCATTATTCATTCCATGTCCAAATTACTCAAAAAATAAATAAATGAAAAGAGTAACACTTGGGCGGGAGCGTTAGATGATTAGAATTACATTACAATTAAGGATTATGAAACAAGTGCGCAACGCATAAACATTACAGTAGCTGTCCTGTTCATCCGACGTTAACGAGCAATAAATTATGTCAAATTGGGATCAGTTCAAGGTTTAGGCCAGATTTTCTGTTCGTTCGCTCGGATCTGCTAGCATGCGAATTAATTGCTAATTGATGTGCACACTTCAAATTGTGCAGGTAGAATTAAAACTCTAACCACTTAATTCCTACTCGACTTATTTTTTATTTGGAATGGGTGTGTTTGTTTTTTTAATGAGGGATTAGCCTCAGAACTGGCACAAGATCAAGAAATGTAATGATAATTTTTTCATGTACAATTTCCTACATTCTGTATTTGATCTAGAGTCAAGGATTTGAGTGTATTATGTACAAAATATTTTGGTAGGGAAGGTCAAAAAGTCTGTACTACCGCTAGTATTCTGTTTACCGCCGACAAGCAAAATAATAGTTATAAAAATAAGAAGAATGATGATAAGAGGATACATAATAAGTAAAACGATGGAAACAAATGTGGCTGCGGCGGCGGATGTGGAGTGAAAGACTAATGGATCTAATTTGTGACTCAAGAGTGTGACGAAGGACGTCATGAGCATGAGACAAACCATGGGAAACAAAGAGACGAACATAATGATTGTCGGTACTTACTTAATGTAGTAATAATAATTTAAACCTAAACTAAGCAACACAACACAAAATGATTTGATTTAAGGTAGTTTGGAGTATTTTTTAATGCTAAAACAGAGAATATTCGATGCCATGCATGTTAGGCTAGTTTTTTAATGGGTGACGACGACTTACGTACTCTTATTTATCCTCGTTTTTTGTTTTGTTTTTTTCCACAGCTGGTATGTGGGTGACATGTCACGGCAAAGAGCTGAGACGCTCCTCAGGTATGATGACAAAGAAGGTTGCTTCGTTGTTCGTAATTCTTCAACCAAGGGCCTCTACACTCTGAGTCTCTACACTAAAGTGTAAGTAAAATACTTTTGTCATTTTTTATTATTAGGACGCTTTTATGAATCCCACGTAATCAGTCCCTCGTAATGCGTCTACGGCTATGCTATTTTCCATCCAAGAGAATTATTATGATTATTGCATTGCTATTGCTACTATTCTGGTAGGGATGACTTTTATTTGATTGCTTAATTAATCATTATTGTATTGACTATAGGAGTGTATTAGTTAGGAATGGAATGGTATTGAATGACCATAGCGCATTGCTATGTGTTTTGTCTACAAATTGAACAAATCGTCCTTTAATGACATTATTGTGCTCAATGAAGGGTGAAGAACATGGCGATGGATGCAATGCATTCAGAGATTGTTTTTTTTCTTGTAGTCTGAGTCAAGGTCCTTATTGGTTATTTCAACTACGTCAATCCATTTGCATGCATCCTTTGGATTCCACCTGTGACGGTGTGTGGCAGCAAAACTAATTCATTTTTTTTATTTAAAGCATTTTTTATATTGCATGGCATGTCAATTTTCTCATCCGATGATGCAATTTGTGTGTTTACTAATTGTTTTTGCGATGGAGCAAATTACTGGTAGCAAAGGATTTGAATGAAATTGAATTAGAGTGACAAGGTCAGTGTTAGATTCAGATAGGAAAAACAGGTGGAGCATGAAGTTTTCAAATTAAATTGTTCACAAATTAATTTACCATTCAGCCCAAATGTTTTTTAAGCTTTTTAAAGGAATTCTGGACCATTTTGTGGGATATGGCTAAAAATTGTATATAACCACATCTCGTACTGTATAAAAAATCGGATTCAAATGCATTGAAATATTTTTTGTTTGGTTGAGTGGATTGGCTGACAGAACAAAGGTCTAAAGGATGAACCCCATCCTGTGAATTCTTAGATGTCCAGATAACATAGTTTTGGGATGAGATGAAGGATGCTGGTTGAATAAAATATTTGAATTAGAATGAATCTGCGTATGCGGTTGTATAATTTTAAAATTCAAATAACATTGTGTGTAGAGATCCAAGATGAATTAATGTCTGAGTTGTATGTATGATTCATATTCTTATATTTGATTTTTTTAAAACAGGCCACATCCTCAAGTGAAACATTACCATATCAAACAGAATGCAAGGAATGAGTTTTACTTGTCCGAAAAGCACTGTTGTCCCACCATTCCTGACCTCATCACCTATCATCGTCACAATAGCGGAGGACTTGCCTCCAGACTCAAACATCCACCTTCGGCTGAGAGATGTGCTCCTGCTACGGCTGGTCTCAGTCACGGTCAGTTTAAAAAAATTTACTAACCAAACACGTGGAATTTATAAATTTGAACTCTGACAAACAAGAGGGGGAAGAAATTTGTATCTATTTATTTGCACTGGGCAGAGGCAGACTGAGCTGAATTGATTTCATAATGATTTATCGTGCTGATTGCAAGTTATCCTCCTCAGCGTGAGTCCAGAAAATCTTTATTGATAGCTCAGGGCTTTGAATTTGAATCACAAGCCAGGCCATACTTTAAATCTTCGATCCTGAACTGCTCTCAAGTAGCGTTATCCAATTAGTCCCCACTTCCAAATATAACGAATCATGATTGACTGGGATGAAAATAAAATGAATAGTTGACTAAATATAATGCACGCTTATGAAATGAAAGTGTTTCAATACTTTCACACATTATTGGCACCTGAAAGTTTAACCGGAGGATGAACAAATATTGTTAAGACTTTATTTTTGCTCAGAGTCTTTAGATTTGGCAGGTCGTGCTCAGTGCAGTGCAGGTAGATGAGAGTGAATTGAGTCGTTGTTCCATTCATTTTACCCATACAAATCTCTAAGCTCGTGCATGTGGCTAATTGTTCCCTAATTATTATTGACAGATAAATGGGAGATTGATCCGTCTGAGTTGTTGCTTCATGAAGAGCTTGGCTCTGGTCAATTTGGGGTCGTGAGACGTGGAAAATGGCGTGGCTGCATTGACGTGGCTGTCAAAATGATGAAGGAAGGAACCATGTCTGAGGATGATTTCATTGAAGAAGCTAAAGTCATGACGTAAGTTTACAAAATATTCACTAAATCCATATTTTCATACGGAAAAATTATTAATAAGCATTTTAAATTTTGGATTTTGCCCTCAAAGGGTCCCCCTCGATGTATGTGAAAATGTATTAACCATGTTCTTATATGCTTTTTAGAAAACTCCAGCACCAGAATCTCGTTCAATTGTACGGCGTTTGCAGCAAACATCGTCCTAGGAAAATGGCGTGGCTGCATTGACGTGGCTGTCAAAATGATGAAGGAAGGAACCATGTCTGAGGATGATTTCATTGAAGAAGCTAAAGTCATGACGTAAGTTTACAAAATATTCACAAAATCCATATTTTCATACGGGAAAATTATTAATGAGCATTTTAAATTTTGAATTTTGCACTCAAAGGGTCCCCCTCGATGTATGAGAAAATGTATTAACCATGTTCTTATATGCTTTTTAGAAAACTCCAGCATCAGAATCTCGTTCAATTGTACGGCGTTTGCAGCAAACATCGTCCTATTTACATTGTGACTGAGTACATGAAACATGGAGCCCTCCTCAATTATCTCAGGCGACACGAAGCGTCGCTCCAAACCAATCTCGACATGCTCCTCGATATGTCTGTTCAGGTTTGTCACCCATCTCAACCAATTTTACCAATTGTCATCTCCTTATCTTTATTTTTACCAACCGCTGCTGCACCTTATGGTGCAACATTAATAAATGTTAACAATGTTTGATTTACGCAATTATTTGGGCGACAAATATTTTAGAATGATTGAAGAGCTTTTCTACGCCATAAGGCGTTGTGTGATTAGTTTATTAACTGTCACAGATTTATTTATTGGGCGAGGTCCAGTCCAGTCACTTCATTGCATCTCCGTAGCATTGCAGTGACAAATAAAAGAAAGACTGATTTGATTAATGAGAGCTTTCTACAATTTCATTTTACACTTGGACTTTCTTCAATTAATAAAACAATGGGATCAGTTTGATGTGTGGGTATGTAATGCATATTTATATACATTGTTGTGAATTTTTCTTACAGGTATGCAAAGGAATGGCTTACCTAGAGCGTCACAATTACATTCACCGGGATTTGGCTGCCAGGAATTGTCTCGTGGGGGCTGAAAATGTTGTTAAAGTTGCGGACTTTGGTTTGGCCAGGTAATTATGCAATAGAATTTAAAAAATATACCTTGATTTTTTCCCCATTGCTCTTGATTGATCGAGAGATGAGTGCGAGTGTATTGCATAGTTCTTTTGTTAAGCGACATTAATGAATTATTTAGTTTTTGTATTCTTCCCATTCACCTTTGTTGACCAGAGTAATTAAACATTGAGGTAAAATTGACAGAGGATATGAGGATACGATAATTAATGAATGATCAGGACTGCGCAGCGCAGCTCAACGTAACGTCGGAAAAATTTGCAAGGATGCGTAGATGTTGTTGGAATGCTAATATTAGATTTTAATCTCTTGTTTCATTGATTGCCCTTCACTCTGCTCAGTTGGGAGTCAATTGCTAAAAATGAAGAACAAAGGCTTTGGAAATACGACATAGTGTACCCTTCTTGCTTTGCTAGTTTTTTAAATCCATTGTCCTATAACGACAGAATTTAATTCACAGCATCTGTTATTTAATAGTGATTGTGTTAAACAGGTGGATTTTAAATTATGTAATAAGATGTTACGTCAATGTTTTACGTCTTGGCGTCATCAATTCATTTTTTTTTCTTTGTAATTTTTAGATACGTGCTAGATGATCAATACACGAGTTCGGGAGGAACTAAATTCCCAATCAAATGGGCTCCGCCGGAAGTTCTCAATTATACAAGATTCTCAAGCAAATCCGACATTTGGGCTTATGGTGAGTTTGCATAACAATAAAAAAAATTAGAATCATATTTGAATATAATTTTGTTCCAGGTGTCCTAATGTGGGAAGTATTCACATGTGGCAAAATGCCTTATGGGCGATTAAAAAATACTGAAGTGGTTGAAAGGGTCCAACGTGGGATTGTCCTTGAAAAACCCAAGAATTGTCCAAAGGAACCCTACGAACTCATGAAGAAATGTTGGGCCCTTCACCCAGATGAACGACCATCTTTCCGTGTTCTCAAAGAACAACTTGTTCAAGTCGCTCAATTACTCCTTGTTGACTAATTAATTTTAGTAATTTTTTTTAAAATGTATTTGTGTCGAATACTTTGACTTATTATTATGTTGGGTCTCAAGTGCTGGGCAAAAATTGAAAAAGAAATGCATTGAGTTTAAATTGTTCATTTGAAGACTAAACTAACCAAGGGCACTGATCAGCCCCAAAGAAAATGAACAAAACAATCCTAATCCTAAATTAAGTTCTAAGTAAGTAATGTTCATCAGGGATTTCTGTTCCATTAGATGTACCTTAGTGCGTGTAATTAAGCCTTAAGATAGTTCGAGTAAAATGATCAAAAATAAATGTCACAATAATTATAACTATAGAATAATGGAAAACCCGCTTCACCCGTACATTTCAGAAAATAGTTATTAGGCCTTGTATTGGTTGCAAAATCGTGGATTCTTGTATGTCCTAATGAACTGTCAAAAAAAGACTTAATTGGAAGCCTTCCAAGTACTGAACTGAATTTGGAAATTTAGCGCACAAATTGTGAGCGTAAGGAGCCAGTTGATTGCTACCCAATTTAATTAGCAAAAAGCCTTGTCGAAGATATTAGTGACATTTGATGAAATTGTTAGTTAATACGAAAATTTTTAATTCAATGTGTGGACAATCGGAGCAGTTTGTAAAATTACAATTAGGAATTAGCGATGTTTGAATTAAAATTGTTCGTACGGATCAAGTTCTTTCTGTCTCACTTTTTGTCAATTTTGCTAATCTCGAATGCCGAGATATATTTTGACAGGTTTATTGGCCAATTATTATGCACCGTTGTCTGTTATTGATCTGACTTGTTGTTCCTCATGGCTTCAAAGATGGCTTTATACATGTTTCGCAAAATTGTTGGAAACAATTAGATAAAAAACTTTCTTATAAATGTTGCAAATTTCGATGATTATTATTAATTAGCTAAATTAAATTATTACATACAATGTTCTAGGGAACTGAATTTGTACTGCTATAGCTTTTCGTTTAATTTTAGGTACGACTTCCTTGAGATGTAAATGATGTTGTGATTTCCAATAAAATCCAAGTACGAATACAGCGTGGAATTATTTCGGACTACGCTAAATGTGATGATTTAACCAACTTGAATCCACAGTTGACATTATAAATAGAACCCACTGGACGACTATTGTGAATGTTTAAAATATTTTTATTTTTATGCAAGTTCTAGAAAATGTTACTCTTCCAAACTTGGAACTAAATATTTTCTTCTGGAGAATGTTATATTTACAATTATACGGAAGGATACACACAAGAACATTACTAAATTAATTAATTCCTATCACCCTTCTATTGAAGTAACAGTAGAACAAGAAGATAAAAATTCTTTGCCTTTCCTAGACGTTTTCATCACAAGAAACAAAGACTCATTTTGTCATCGGGTTAACCGGGAACGGACATATACGGACCTTTATTTGAACTGTCATTCCAGTCATCATATTAGTCAGAAGATATCCGTGATCAAATTTTTATTCTATCATGCTTTCAAAATTTCTGACAAAGTTTCTCATTAAAACATGGGTTATCTCATCTTTATAAAGTTAAATGACTATCCTGAGAAACACATAAAGCGATGGCATTTCATTATGAGACAACGATGTAATGAACCAAGAATAGACAAGACATCGAGAAACCATTTAGGCTGGTTTTGCCGTTTATTGACAATTCCACCAATAGACTTACAAGAATGTTCAAGCCTTGGAACATCAAATTTGGTTATACCTACCTAGTTACCTTGCTAATTCCGGAAAATGCAATTTATTAAATTTTATGCCAAACGTGTACAGCTGAATATACACCTCGGTGCATATCCTTTGCCCTCTCCACCCACAGCCTCATGTGGGGTAACTCCCCTCCCACCTTGACCAGTAGATGTTAATGAAAGGGAATTTTATGTAGAATCCAGAACTTTTATTACTTAATTTTCTACCTTCTTGTGTAATTTAACGTATCATTTTGATCAGTGTCTCTCTTGTCACTCCAGAAGGAGTTCGGTTAGCCTCCGAAACCTCAGTGTTTAAAATAAAAATATTTTAACAATAATTCACAAAGTTCAATGGGTTTTATTTATTACGCTAAAATGTGTGTTGAGATTCGTTTGGAATGTCAATTCGTCAGTGATCCTAAAACTTTGTCCACGAAGCATCAGAAACGTGACTGAAGAGCAAGTTTATGATATGTTTTCTTGAATTACAAGTCCTAATTATTGGATTTGGAGTGGATTGGTAGATGGGACAAAAAATTGAACTACTCGTAGTACTATCAACTGTAGGTAAATTGTAACAAATGACAAATCAGTGTGATGACGACATTCCCTATTCTCTTCTGGAAAGAGCTGAATGTATGACTTTAAAGAAAGTTGCCAAGAAATTATAATTAACAAAACAATGACTTCGCATTTGGTATGACTAATCGACCTTTATTAAAGTTTTCCGATTTGATGGTATTGTCAGATTTTAGTGTACTATAACACAAGCAAGAAATAACATACTATACTAGCAGTATGTTAGTGAATTCTGTGTAGAAAACTTAATCGATTAATTATTTTGTCGGTGTCCAACCTCTGCTATCCTGGTTTAGCTTTGGCCACCGCTGGAGCCGTAGTGGTTGTGGTGGTTATATTCACCATTTTGAATTCCGTTTCGATTTGCCCAAGCTTCGTATGGTCATATAAGTTGTCATTCTCCATCGCGCTAACTCCTTTCCTAAAGTAAGAAGAATATAGAAATAACCACAAAATAATTCTATATGGAATCACCGAAACGTGACTTACCTAGCGAGCCCTAAAATAAACTCGAGAGTCCCTCGGTCGATGGAAACTGTTGACCCTGTTTTGTTGCCAGAATCAAGGATGTAATCAACGAAACTGCCTTACATTTGGAACTTTACCGGAGGATTCAGGAACTGCTTGAGTAGTGTGAGACAAAGTATTGTTCGCTGAGACAGGAGCGACTTCTTGTTGTATAATGGTGGTTTGTGGATATTTGACTGCTAAAATCCCGATCAAGACGAGAAGGAGAGAAGCAAACGATGGGGTCAGTTGAGATTTTGACATTTTTTATACCCAAGCAAGTATTGCCAATTCTTCTGGATGCTCTGGAGATTCTTCTGGATGCTCTGGAGATTCTTCCTCGAGCCGGAGCGGGGGAATGATTCTCCATTATAGTGAATCTACGAAAGAAAAAGGATTCATTATTAATTTAAAAAAAAATAGTTTCAAAATAAATTGAACTTGAGAAGACTTACTTGGACTGGAGTCCAGAGTCAACTACCTTAACTATGGGGCTTATGGCGAATATAAAGAAGTCAGAACAATAGTTGACAAAATGAAAGTTTCGGCTTTCGTTTTTGACCTATTGGTCATCCAAAGGATGATTAAGTCGAGCACTAGAAAAGAAAGCACTAGTAGATTTAGTCATCGCAATTAAGTCACTATGACTTTGCTGTGCCAAATTAGAAGGCGATGCTAAACAACAGATGATTCAGTCAATATCAGTTTAATAATTTCTCTGTTGTGAAACAAATGTTTGATTTGAAAGTTATTTTAAAGTTATAGAGAGCACCGATTATTCATCCAAAAAATTAATTGGTTCAATTAAATTTTTTTTTTGTTAACATTATTTGCGTCAGCAATGAGTGCGACTTGTTCCAAACTTTTATTCTTCTGAATCTTATACATGCGAAACTTTAATTTCAGCTTCAGTTTTGTATGTAAATGAAATACAATGGTAAAAATTGGAATTAAGGAGAAGGCACTATTTCCTCTTCTTTTCTTTATGTTGACTCGGACATGAAATAAATCTCACATTACCTTCCGCTCCGTTGGAGTCAAATGTGAAATGTATTT
>WJEZ01001632.1:0-16607 GCA_009869925.1 Thalassaphorura encarpata
TTAACCGCCCAAGCTTTTCTATGTTTTTTCAATAGTAACTTGAAGTTACTTGGGTCCGCTTCAATCAGCATGCCCTATGAGTAAAGCATATCAATTACAATTATTACTTGCTGATCAGATTACACAGATTTGGCTGAACCATTTTACAAGCGATTTAACTAACTTTCCAACCAAACTCTTTTTCCAAATTCAATGTATTGGATCGTGTTTCGCCATCTAATCCGCCACATTCAACAAAGAATCCAGTTTTCTGCAAAATTAAATGCATATATATTTTTTAGCATGACAATATATTCCTTCCCAAAATATTCATAGTTGTGGATAGTAGTATAGTAGTAGCCAACCATGTTATTTAAAATCTTCTTTACTATAGTAGATTGGCCCTTGGAAGGGTCTATGCCTGGGCTCACGAGATTATACGCCTCTTCCGACGGAGGGTAGATTATTCTAATTTTTTCAATATACTTTAATATTCTTGGGTCATCTTGGGATAATGGACCAGCCATTATTTCATCAATAGTTATGCTTGTCAAATTTTGTGATCTTGCAACAGTCTCTTCTGGAAATTAGTCAAATCGAATTTGCATTTCAAAACGTGTATCAAATGACGAAAAAAATTAAAATCTTACCTTTTTGAGATTCAACAAGAGCATCATCGTGGATTTTCACATATGGCACTGAGATTCTGTGTTCTTTAAAAGCATATGGCTCACTTTTATTCTTGCGATTTGAGTACATATAAAATATAAGTATGACAAGAATTAATGCACAGCAACCTATGCCGGGAGACATACGGAGCTTTGACATTATGTTTCTACTTCCCAGAACTCGGGATAGGTTCTATCCTAAGGAATGAACTGTAACCAACAAAATTAGTCACCAACTTATTTATTCATTAGTGACTTGTCAACATGTGTGTGCAGCACAAGAGTTTTACTCCTAATCGAGCGGAGCGACTCAGTTCGTCGATATAAAGTGTCTGTTTTGTTTCTTTAGCTTGAGTTCATGAGGTACTATCTATGTAAAGTAGCAAAGCTACATCAACGATTAGGAATCCGACTCCAGCCAACAGGAAATATACTGTTAGTAAGGATTGAGTATGTTTTGGCACCTAAAATAATAATAAATTAACTAACAAATAAGCGATGCTATCGCATCACCGCTTATCGGTGCCACGTGGAGTCACTGGTTTTTATTATTTTGTTCCGCGCTGCGCGCTCCGTGGGTGATTAAGTCTTCGATTCTCCTAGCTGTGATTTAATTTTCACCCCTTCCAGTAGTTCAAAATTACAATTAAATTCACTTAACGCAATAATTCACATCACAATCGATTCGGAAAAAAGTTTAATTCGGCACGCAAGAGGGGAGCAAGGAAGGTCAGACTGGTTTTCTTTCATTTTCACCCTATCCCGCTTCCCCCTCTGTTTCAGGTCAACTCATGTCACCCCGGTTGTTAGGCCAACGTGTGCATGCCAAACAAATGCCCATTAGTTAGCACGGAGAAACTGTTTGAAGTGTGCTCAGAGCGTAACGCGCGCGCGGATCTTGCTCAAACTCATCCTTACCCCCTTTTCATGCTGAATTCAGAAATGCAAACCCTTTTTTTCTACAGAGTAATTTAGGAGGAGATAGCATGCGTGTACGTATAAATTCATACATTAGTGATTTTATAAGAGTTTGTAATTAATACATGACCTAGATTTGTTGTCCGGAGAGCAAAATCTATTTTTCATTTCACCCGAGTTTAATAAGTTTCGCGGATGCAGTGCAACATAATCAGTCGAGTAGATGAATCTCCAGATGTCTGCCTACTTTACCATCAGTATTGTAGACTAGGCCGACATCAATATAAATAAGTATATAAAAGAAGCGTTGCTTTTATTTTGAACCAATATTTTTTAATTGTTTGTGAGCGTTGCCTCAAAATTCTTTTGAAATCTCTTGTTAATAAATATTAAATCGTTGGCAAGATTTCCTCTATCCTTAACTTCTCCAAACACTCGGAATCCCTTGGATGTTACAAGTTTTCGCACGGCTTCCCTCCCACCAACGTCGTGAACGTATTCAACAGACAGTACCTGAAGAAAATAATTAAAAATTCTTAACAATAACACCAAGTGTAGATTATTAAACTACGGATGAGTTTGTGTTATAACCTTAATAAAAATTGAGTCGAATGGAATTGTTTTTAATACATCAATTTCACTTCCTTCCACATCCAAGCTAAAATAGTCCACGGTGCTCACAACCTCAGAATTCTTTTGAAATCTCTTGTTAATAAATATTAAATCGTTGGCAAGATTTCCTCTATCCTTAACTTCTCCAAACACTCGAAATCCCTTGGATGTTACAAGTTTTCGCACGGCTTCTCTCCCACCAACGTCGTGAACGTATTCGACAGACAATACCTGAAGAAAATAATTAAAAATTCTTAACAATAACACCAAGCGTAGATTATTAAATTACGGAGAAGTTTGTGTTATAACCTTAATAAAAATTGAGTCGAATGGAATTGTTTTTAATACATCAATTTCACTTCCTTCCACATCCAAGCTAAAATAGTCCACGGTGCTCACATTCAGAGCAGAAAGAAGAGAAAACAGAGGAAAACATTGGACTTTGACAAAACCTTCTAAATCTCCTTTTTCAGTCCCGATTACTCTACTGGAAATTCTTCCAGCATTAGTATCCTGCTTGAACATGACCTAAACAATCAAGGTATTATAAATTATAGATCTGTAATAGTTAGAGAATGGAATGAAATTTTAAATTACTTGATGAGGAAATCGTTTCGTAGTTTGTGTTATAACCTTAATAAAAATTGAGTCGAATGGAATTGTTTTTAATACATCAATTTCACTTCCTTCCACATCCAAGCTAAAATAGTCCACGGTGCTCACATTAAGAGCAGAAAGAAGAGAAAACAGAGGAAAACATTGGACCTTGACAAAACCTTCCAAATCTCCTTTTTCAGTCCCGATTACTCTACTGGAAATTCTTCCAGCATTAGTATCCTGCTTGAACATCACCTAAACAAACAAGATAATACAAAATTATAAATTATAGACATTTTCTGTAATAGTTAGAGAATGGAATGAAATTTTAAATTACTTGATGAGGAAATCGTTTCGTTGCAAGACAAGCAGGGGATGTCCAAGCTTTCCTCCGCTTTTGAATAAGCTTTTCGTAGTTTTTAGGATCTCCTTCAATTAAGAGCCCCTTAAGACGGAATTGAGTCAAGTAAATCATACATTAGGCAAGCACGCAGACTTAATTACAAAAAATTCTTACAGTCCATTGGTAGTCTTTTTCAAACATTAGAGTATTTGAGCGAGTTTCTCCATCTAAAGCTCCACATTCAACAAAAAATCCATTTCTCTAAAAAAATAGAAGATACAGCATATTATTTTTGGACAAATTCTGCAGTTGCACTCATGGATGTTAGAAACTAACCATACTATTTAAAGCGTGCTTCACAATCATAGATTGTCCCATGGAAGGATCCTCAGAAGGATTCGTTAGATTGTACTCGTAAGGTGATGGGGGATGTAAGTATTGATCCTTATGTATAAAGTCCAGGATTCTGGAATCATTTTGTCGCAAATGAACCAACCATGATTTCATCAAGTGACACCCAGACTGTAGCCTCATCTAAATAAAGTCAATACAATAATTAGTTAATTTATTCACAAGTATTGAAACGGCTCATTTCGCCTGAGTTTTAGGATGGCAAAAACTCACCACAACTTTGCAAATTCCCCGGACATACATTAGCCGTATAAATGACAAGAGGTCCTAATTTGTCGCTCACGTAGAAAAAGAAATACAAAATAGAAAGGCATGTCAAGGAACTACAAAGTAAAAGCGAAGGATTTAAACGACGCATTCTAGACGTGTTTGATTCTTTTGAGTTTTCTTTACAGTTTTACTCAGATTATCTTTATTCTTACATTACAGATATACAAAGATGCAGTTTTGTTGTACTATCTTAATATTGTGTTCATGTTGTTTTCACTTGAAAATTTCTATTTCTATGCAACTACGATCTGCCGTCAGCTCGACTCGACTCCTCACATGTATTGATTTTCCGGGGTGAAAGTAAACGGAGTCGATGGAGAATTTCAACATTTTCGACCCGTATATTTTTTTTCTTCATCTCGAGGCAAGTTGAACTTGGGACATCTGAAGTTCTGGGACTGTTCTTATTCTTCCCAAAAGATTATTCCATATCATCAGCCTTAATTTCCTGTGTATCCACCTGTGGTTACAATATTCCCAGCAGCAAGCAATTAATATAATTTCTTTCTTTCTACTTTTAATTTCTGCCCACTAGGTTCAAACCCTAATCAATTACATAACGACATTAGCAAAATTGGAGCATAAGAGCGAGCATGTAATAATTTTTCCTGTATTCTCAGGGTTTGGTAACAGGCAAAAGTAGAAACTGTCAGTAATCACTTCGAACTTGTCGTCGTGTGTACTCTACTCTGTCTCTGTCTCTGTGATCCGGTCTAAGGCAAAATAAGATAGTAAATTATTTGTTCGTACTCGCTTTCGCTTCCACTTGAGAAGCTCTAGGAGTACGTGATAGAACGTGGAATAAAAAAGTGCCATAGTCACCACAGTTGTAATTTCAATATTCAGTAATAAAAAACTCCCAGTGAAATAATTTCCTTCAGAAAATAAAGTAAATTATTCCAGACCACAAAAGTGTAGTGAAATGCAGCCTTCCAGTGCTAAAAATAGGACAGAGAGTCCAAGAGTTTTATCTATTCAGAGTCACGTTGTCTCAGGATATGTAGGAAATAAATGTGCCGTGTTTCCTTTGCAGGTTGGTTACAGTATTCGAACTATTTTACGAACTGTAATTTACACAGTTTTCAAAAAAACTTAATTATGAATATGAATTTAACAGGCACTCGGATTTGAGGTTGATTTTATCAATTCCGTGCAATTCTCAAATCATACGGGCTATGGAAAATGGAAAGGACAAGTTTTGACGGACAAAGATTTGAGTAACGCGAAATAAAATACACAAAAAAAAATCAATTTTCTTAATCACCGAAACGTTTTTTTTTTTTGTTTAGATGATTTAGTCGACGGTTTGAGGGAAAATGATTTAATACACTACACTCATTTACTGACCGGTTACATAGGGACGGAATCCTTTTTGATGAAAGTTAAAGAAGTCATCGAGGAGATTAAAACCTCAAATCCAAATAAAATTTACTGTGTGTACTTAGCACTTAGCATCAAGTTTATATAAACTTTTCATATGATTGAATGTATTGTGTTTTACTATATAGTGTGTGACCCGGTGCTGGGAGACAATGGTCACTTTTACGTTCCAGAAGCTCTAATTCCAATCTACCAGAATGAAATTCTTCCTTTGGCAGATATTACAACTCCAAACACATTTGAATTAGAGTAAGCGTAGGCTGACAACGAACTATTTAGTGATTTTTAAAATAATGCCTATTGACTAGATTGTTGAGTGGGATGAAGATAGAAACGGAAGCACATGCATTGGAAGGCATGGATATCCTGCACAAGAAAGGCGTTTCAGTTGTCATTCTTTCCAGTTTGGACATGGAAGGACCAGATTTGGTTACTTATGTGTCTTTCTATCGTGAACCGAGTAAGTGAACATGTATAAAGAAAGTATCCCTGATGTCAGATCACTAATTTCGTTTTATTTTATTTTCCAACAGATGATTGCAAATCACGTTCAGTGTGGAAAGTTGTGTCTCCCAGACTTGAAGGGATTTTCACTGGTACGGGAGATATTTTTGCAGCTCTTTTCCTCGGATGGTATGAAAAATTACAAGCCGATGTTCCAGCAGCTTTACAAACAACCTTGGCTTCAATGGAGACAATTTTGGCCCGAACTCAAAAGAAACGATTCGAAAGGGATGCTAAGTTTCCGGAGAAAAAAGGAACACCGATTGAACTTCAACTTATTCAAAGTCTTGATATTATTATGAATCCAATTGTGGCTAGACCAGCGCAAATGGTTTCGCCTGATTGTTTTTGAATTAAGACTTTTAATGCCAAAATGTCAAAAGTAGAGAATTAACGTTTAGCCTTAGCCTTGGCAATCATGATTCAAATCGTGAAACCCATTATGTATTCTGTATATTTTTTCTAGGAATTATTAGAAAATTAATGAGGAGTTTAGGACCAAATTATGTCAGTGACACGGGGACCAGTTGTCAATGTTGTCTTCCTTGATTGATATAAAATGTGATTATAGAGGTGCCAGTAAGTTAAGTATTGAAAATTAGTTTAGATAATAGGCTGAATGTTGTACGACAATAAAATTACAGCGGCATAATTTCCGTTTTACTTTCTGGTTTTATTACTTCGTCGTAATTTATTTGTACTAATCGAGTAATCAATACTTCGATTCGGACTACAAATTAAACCTTGGAAGCAAAACAAAAATATAATTTCCGATTGTAACAATCCCCATTAGCTCATAATTTAAACAAAACTAGAAAATTTCCTTCAATAAAGCCGGCCGCAAACTATAAGCACATCACAAAACACGGAATAACACATGGAATTATTAGAGCAATAATTCAGCCTAATCAACACTGCAGTTAAAACTACGCTCATATATTTTAGCACCGAGCGAACTCTAGCAATTATTAAGCTATCACATTGTGAGTACATTTAGGCCACTTGAATACTAAATATTAATTCTTGATTGCAATAAGTCTATTGGCAATGTCAAAGGAATTTCCATCTGGTCTTACAGAAAATACGTGACCAGAATTTATTTCTGTGACCCGAAGGAACCCAAATTCATCAATTCCATTCAGACGACAACGAGCGTATTTTCCTTCTGAAACTTCGACATTTACTTCATCTTCGGAATTATGAATCCAATTTTGTTCGTAGAGCGTGAGTATTTCTTCTATAGGAGAATTCTCCATTGTATTAAGCAAAGCCTCAAATTGTGTCAAAGCCTTTGCAATGAAAGATTCACAGGAAAGCTTTCTTGATACTTCACCAGTATCAGCCGTATTTTTGCTATCCGTCAAAACTGAGTTGAGGCACACGGTTGGGTAAGCGTTGCAAACATTTACTCCTATTCCAATGCTAACAATGCAGTTTTTTCCTTCAAAGCGGCTCTCCACAAGAATTCCACCAATTTTCTGATCGCTAAGGTAAACATCATTTGGCCATTTAACTCTTAGATTTATTTCCTAAAGGTAAAACACAGATTTGATTGAGTTACAGAACATCCAAAGACCAAATTAAAAGTAGTGATTACTATTCTTGGACAAACCTTATGACTTGGAACTGCCATTATAATAGCAAGTGCTGCAAGATGCTGTATGAGCGTAATTCGTCTTCCTGGTCCACTGTCTAAATTTAATGACAGTTGAAGTGAAAACAGTGCACATCCTTCAGGACTCAGCCAAACATTTTTTCCTCGTCCTAACCATACATTTAAATCATTAATGCCCGAGTAATTTTAGATATTTCAGGTGCTGAATGTGAACTACCTCGACCAGCAGTTTGTTGTCGAGCAATTACAGTTGTTCCATGTCCAAGGAAAGATCCAGATACAACATCTTGGGTTGAAGTCATTACATCAGCGTAAATTACTAGACGGCCTAAATCCTTCGTCTCAAGATTCTATCGCAATTAGTATTAATTATTAAACACAATAATTGTATTAATAATTATTATTAAACGCAATTATTAGTAAGCCTTGTACTTGTAGCCGTAGTGAAAAACACTTGGAATCCTTACGTTAAAATAATCAATTGTCGAAAACTTTGCAGGACATTCTAGATAATGAATTGGGAATAAACTATGTGATGCTTTGGGTCCTTTCTCTCCTCTTTGTACAAATTCCAATGTCAACTCCTTTTGTTTCAAAGAGGATGGTGTATCCTGCAGGAATTTTTGTATTTTCTGCAAAACCAGACAATTTATTCCAATAAATTCAAAAAACAATCATCTAAAATTCTAGACATTCTTACCTTGTGATCTCCTAGTAAATATCCATTGGAATATTCTGGCACTTTAATTCGTGTGCAATCCATACTCAGGTTCTGTCCAAGGAGAACAGACAAGAGAGCTAAGGAAGTCTCTTCTTCCATTGTTTCTTCGAAATTAATCTATGGGTAAACACCAAAATATTTTTGTTATCACCCATATTTAATTTTAATATTTTCATTTAAATAATTACTTGAGACAGTACAGCTTTGCCGCCCATTGTACCACCATCTAAATTAATCACGACAGCTTCATCTGTTTCTTTAACTTTAGCAAAGACTGAGGCCGTAAGAGGACGAGAATATCCCTCAGAATCATTAGTTTCTAAAACCCTTTGGACTTTAGTAGGCAGTGAATTATCTTTGGCAGGTCCCCATGTTGAACCAGTTAGGGATAATGGATGCGTTTGTGAGTTTCCATAATGCACAATTTTCTTTCCCATCTTGCTCAAGGAAGTTTCGGGTGTCGGAAGCCCAAATGGCGGAGTCTCACAACACCAAGCTAAAAGTCGACCACCATCCCCAAGGAATTGTAACAAGAGTCCAATATTGTCAGAATTATTAATTTTTCCAGACACTACAAGGAGTGCAGTTTGATCTGACCAACCACCGACAACGAGTTGATCCCATCGAATGTCATAAATCGCGTACCTGAAAAAGTAAATATTCGCTTGATTAATACAATTTAAAAATCTTGAGTAAGCATTTCGTACCTGTCAATTGCCAGTAACTTTTTCAATACAGAAGCTATCGTTTCTCTGAGTTTTTCATCATCACAAAGAATAAGTATGTTTGGTGGTTTCCCCAATCGACTAGGAGTCCGACTAATATTTAACCCAGTTGCACTTTTAAGAGGAGATGAAACTAAAGATGTTGACAACGACATTGCTTTTCCCTTGAATCCAGATGGTAGCGTTGCAACTCCAGCTGGACTACCAGGATTACGATCTGGAGTTGAAAGTGATTCGAATGATTGCTGTCGAGATTTTGGCCTGAAGCTTTTGAATTCTCTGTCTGGAGTTTGTGCGGGTGAAACAATTGCTGAAGATCTTTGGTCACTCTCTTCAATTGACACAGATCGTGAACACAAAAGAAGGGAAGCTAAACTAGATGATCTCTGAGATAAATTGGACAAGCTACTCGAAAAACTTCCCTTTCTTCGAGCAATTATAACTGGTTTCTAAAATAATCGATTATATTTATTAGACCCCCAGCAAGGAATAGCAACTTATCGCAATATACTTGATAATTTTACCTCTGCGTAATGTAGCGTAGTTATTGATCTTTTCTTGGGTGATCGCTCATACCAGTTGGGAAGTTTGGAAATGTCAACTTGATCGTCTGCTTCTGCTCCACTGCTGCCTTCATTTAATGTTTCTTCACTAATTTTCGTAATGTCGTGTTTCGATGTATCTTGCGAAATGGATTTGCTAGGTGTTGCTGTAGAAGACGACGAAGGTGTACTTTCTCCACGCTCGTATATTCCTAAAATTAACGCGAGTATATATCTCATTATGCATAATAATAAAAATCATGTGCTTTCAATTTACCAGCAGATAAACGTCTCAAGTCCCCTGGACTCAAAGATTTTTTCCTGGAATCAACTTTTTCTCTGGATATTAACGTGCCGGTGGAGCCCTCGCAGGTAATTGCTGATAAAGTCAAATTAATCGCAGAATTACATACGCCGCAAGCATGTGAAAAATAGTATATACATTACTTGTCAGCCGAAAAATTCTCCAGCCCCCTTCTAGAATAATTTGTCCTTGACGAAAAATGTGCATAAGGTCGACCAATTGTTTGAAATCAGATTGAAGAATCAGTCCTAATTCATTCCCACATTTCCACGCAGTGATTTCTCCAAATCGTCCAAACTAAATATTCAAGAATAAAATATTCTCCAATAAATAAACCACAAAATAAAACATCAGAAATTTACAAGTGCACGTGCACGCACAAACCTTTTTGAATAAACTTTTGTCCTGGGTCACCCCGGGTTCAGCTTCTAATAGAACGTAACACTTTTCCACTTGTGTAGAATTGCTAGCCTCAGATTCATCGGAATGATCATGCCCTGGTTTATTGCTTTTTATTTTTGTCCCAATAAAGGCAGTCCAATCATGGAGTTCAACGATTTGCTACACAAAAACAATTTTATCATTTGTTGTACAACTTATAACTATTGAATTTTCAGTGAAAGTCGCGCTATGCCGTGCCGTCAAACAAGGACAAGGAAAAGAGTTGAACGTGAGAGATTGACGGATTTGTTAAGCAATTCCGGATCCGGGCCAGTTTCTTGACAGCTGACAATGACAGGCAGCATGACCACACACGATGACCCGAAATCACAGACACGCAGGAAATGACAATTTTTGCTAAACTTGGGGCATTTCGATTTATGTGATCGATCGCGACCATTTCCTCATGTGCCCTTTCCCCAGGGTTAATGCAAGTACATGAGAAAATACTAAAAAAGTATCAGGAATTTATTGACAAAAACTCTTTTTAGATTTACATGGTCAATATTGGAAATTATTGCTGTTATGTGTACTGGATAAATTAATTTGTACTTACGGTTGGATATAAAAGCAAAATTCGTATTTCACTCTCAAGATCTTCCCAAATTAGTCGGGTTCTTGTGACGGAATGACTATTGTAACACAAATTGCTTGGTTTAATCACTGGGACTGATACACTGCTACTAAAACTACAACTACTGCAAATAGATGTGGATGATGATGGACAATCAATTTGAGGTTGATTGGAAGAATCTTTCAATAAAAAATCTGGAATTAACTGTTGCCGAATTAAAACAATTGATGCTTCCGAATTGGAGTTTCGTGTACAATATTCCTCCAACCATCCTAATATCTCTTGCCTGTGACGGCCCTGAATCCATGTCAGGATGGAATAACAAATTGTGATAAACATGGCAAATTATAAATTATCAGGAATAATTATATGGTACATTAGATAATGTGGAATAACTCAGACTTCCTTTCTTGAGAATATTTTGTAAATAACTAATAGAAATGAAACCTAATACTGAACTGAACTATTTCACCAGTCGTGTTGTATTGTAGCAGATTGACAGAAAAGAGCACACAAGCCCGATATTGCCCGAACCCGGGTAAAATTGCAAATGAAATGCAATGCGCGTTGCTGCTACTCTACCTGGAATCGGATTCCCGGAGAAGTTTGGCCTCATTTCATTATGCACAGACGAGAGGCAACTAGTATTTTATGTTAGGCTTTTATTTTGATTGAAATGATATTTCGAAACATTGGATGGAACGAAGATAATAGAGTCTGGTCGATTAGGATAGGATTAGGGTTGACATTTTGTGGGAAAGCGACCTTTCAAGAGGTAAACTCTCATTATAGATTAAATTAAGACATACGAACACCAGAACTGTGACTACTACTGCTTCAGTTTCTCAACATGAAATTGAAACAAAACAAGACTCGTTTGAGTTTAGATTTAGACATTCCAAATTAGCTGAGCAGTTTTGGTGTCTGTCTATACGATTAAAAAATTGTACAAATACAGATAACACTATTGCTATATAGGTCTTATTTTTTAACTTGGTTTGAGAATTTCGTTTCAGATCAGAATTCAATCCTATTCTATAAAATCATCTGATTGAATAAATTGTGATTTCCAACCGATTACCAAAACTCTACTTGATTTAATGTGGCTTGGTGCTGGAGAGTGAAAGTCAAATGGGTTGGCTGAAAGAGAAGGAATATTAGGTCAAATCATGGAGAAAATTGATTCCGCACATTTACGATATTTCCATAATCTTAACATTTCTCCATTTCCTTCACTTCTGCAGAGTTTGATCAATTCGGACGTGGCTACATAATGTCTAATAATATAAACGATTTTACTTCCTTATACTTTGTCACCCCGTTAACAATAAGCGACATTCTAGAATTGAGTTGTATGATTATAGGCTAGAACCAGGCTGTTTTCTCCTGAGAAAGCCCTATATTTCCTTTAGCCTTCAAATTGAGCGAGAGCGAAAAGGTCAAATGTGTGCAAAAGAGCACATAACACCTAAGAAAGTTCAATGAATGAGACTCAAGTCAGGACTGGAAAAGTACAACAGAAGTTGCGTTCATTCCACAACAATATTGCGATATTGGATATTTGAATGAACGCAAAGATAATGAGAATAACCAATTTAAAGTCTAGTCTCATTTCTTTAAGCTTTAAGTTTGTCTCATTTCCGCAAAATCTCAGGAAAACCTCAGGAAAAAATCATAAACCGCAACTCAATATCCGTATCCGTAATGCTTCCGTGATTCCAGAGTTTCCTTCGTATTTTCTACAGAAGGGCAAAAAAGTATTTGTTATTCGAAATGGGATTGGCATGAGATTGATTCCGAATTCTCGCACACTCTGTACACTCGAACCCTGTGTTGCAGAGTCATGCTCTGCCCAAAGTAAATTAAATTCTCTTTAAAAATAACAATTTTGCATAAATTACAGAGAGTATTGAGTGTATAAAGGTTAGACGCATGTATTTGATCCAAATATTGTTCATCGGTCTTTAATATTTTGTAAATAAAATTAAATGTTTGTAGGTTGACTTGGTTGGTTTGATATTTTAGATTTGGTCCATGGCATGGGTTGAGCTTTCGCTTTCATTCAAGCCAAAGCGTAGCGTGAATTGTGAAGCCGTGTCATCTACAGCTATGCTATGGCCTCTGCCTCTGGTCTCTGGGCCTGCCTTGCCTGGGCCTAACCTTCCCAAAAGAATTTTAGTCTGAGTCGTGTGTAAAACATTTTGAAGAGTTCACCCGACGGACCGACCGCCCTGCCTGGCTCTCAAGCCATCTGTGTATGTGTGTGTATGAGATGATAGGCAAGGCAGATAGGGTGATAGGTAGGACCAGGACGTAGGAATTGAAATCAAAAGGCTAAAGTACTCTTCAACACTACTATAGTCAGTCAGTTACGGTACGGCTGACCAAGCCGTGACGTTAAATGTTAAATTGTTTAGAGAACTCTGTCAAATTCTGATACTGACTTGGTTGATTTTGATTGTGTCATCAAAACATTTGTTGAACGACGACCTGGGCTCTTGTCCCGTCCCGTTTGTCCGTGACTGAGTTTGAGTGGTTTTCTGTAGTAGTTATTCATTTCCATATTCATTCATTGAGCTATAAAAATCCTTCATCATTATTGGGGATCCTGAAGCACGGTTCTCGGAGCGCTTTTTCAGCGGAGCTGAGAGCGGAATGCGCTATCCCGGCGCTAATGATGAGGGCGCACCCACGGAAAGAAATATGATGAGTGGTGACCGTGGAGGTTTGGGAGGAATGGGACCTGGAGGAAGTGGTGGACTAGGTGGCATGCCTCTTGGAGGAATGAGCGGTGGAGGAGCTAGCGGAAACAGCAATGGAAATAAGAGTGGGGAAGATCAGAAAGCCCGTTACTCTATTCCAGGGATTTTACATTTTATTCAACATGAATGGGCTCGATTTGAAATGGAAAGAGCATCATGGGAATTGGAAAGAGCTGAATTTACAGCTCGTATAGCCTTCCTACAAGGGGAGCGAAAAGGACAGGATAATCTTAAAAATGATTTGGTCCGACGCATCAAGATGCTTGAATTTGCCCTCAAACAGGAGAGGTATGACTAATAATTTTACCTTAACCATTCTTGTGTTAATTGCATACAAATAAGTAGAATCTGAAACTTACTTATCATTAATTTTTTTATGTGCTAATTTCAGGGCCAAGTACTACAAACTTAAGTTTGGAACAGATCAGGCAGGAGAACCACTAAGGCCACCAGAATTTGATCCTGAGCCAAATGAGTTACAAAGTGCGGCAGCTGCCGATGAGCCCGTAACTTCCCAAGTCTCTTGGAGACAAGGGCGTCAATTGTTAAGGCAATATTTACAAGAAATTGGCTATGCAGACACAATTATCGACGTGCGATCAAATAGAGTGAGATCACTTCTGGGTCTAGAAGCATCTGAACAGACCCAACAGCAAGAAAATGGGAATAATGAAGTGAAACGTCAAGCTTTGGAAGCTCCAAGGCGATCAGCTCCTGCTCAGAAAAAGGTATTAGGAAATAAATCACTTTTTCATGTTGTATTTTTGTATTTACGAAATCTTCTCTTGATAAATTCTAGTCCTTGGCTGAGGCAATGATGATGGAAGCAGAGTCAGCTGTTATGGCAAATTTTGACTTCTTGTCAGGGGGTATGGACGTAGATGATGATGATGACATGAGTGATGACTTGGATGATGTGGACGATGAATTAAAACAGCCCAAAAGAAAAGTGAGTGGTCATACCCCAAAGCTTTAGAATAATAATCCAATAAAATTACTAATATCTAATATAATTTATTAATTCAACAAAAGGGATTGGATGAGACGGATGCGGAGACTGAAGAGGTGCTGAATGAGTTCAGTTTTCTGGGAGGAGAGGATCCTCCTTCAGACAAGTCAGAGGAATGGAATTACAAGGCTGGAGGTGGAGCTGACGATGTTAGTTTGGGAGAATTGGCCCAGTTGACGGTTAATAATGACTCGGACATAAATATGGACGTAACACTTGACAAAGAAGCATTTAGAAAAACTTGGATGGCAAAATACACGCTCAGAAGTCATTTTGACAGTGTAAGAGCACTTGCATTTCATCCGTCTGAGCCAGTTCTCGTTACTGCTTCTGAGGATCACACTCTCAAGCTTTGGAATTTACAGAAAACGGTTTCGCAGAAAAAGTAAGTCTTTGTTTTTTAAAAATCTACAAGAAATTAAAATCAAGCAATGTCTGATTATTTTTTTGTATTGTTTTTAGGAATGCATCGTTGGATGTTGAGCCCCTTTATACATTCAGATCACACACGGGTCCTGTTCTTTGTCTTGTAATGAGTTCCACTGGTGATCAGGTTTACTCGTCAAGTTTAGATGGGACCATCAAAGCTTGGACGCTTCCGAATTCTAATATTGATCCTTATGACTCTTTTGGTAAGGTCATCCTAAACTCATTGCATTCGCACTGTTTAATTTACCCCATTTATTTTCTTATATAATTTTGTCATATATTTGCAGATCCTGGTATTTTAAGTAAAACCATGTCAGACCATACAGATGCAGTATGGGGTTTAAGCCTGCATGGTCAGAAAACGCAGCTTCTCTCTTGTTCAGCAGACGGAACCGTGAAACTGTGGGATCCTTCTTCCAAAACTCCTCTTCTTGAGTCATTCTCCTCTGAGCAGGGTAATTTTCAGAAATTTTATTCTCAGTCGCTTAAAATTTAAAATAATTATTGGTGGTTTCTATTTTAGATGGAATCCCCACAGCAGTTGATTTTGTTCGAGATGAGCCGTCACACATGGTGGTAGCTTACAATGCTCAGTGTGTCATTTATGACATGGAGACTAAGAAACAAATGGTGAGATTTGAGTCTGAAGGCATTGGGAGTGTTAACCGTGTGATTTGCCATCCCACCCTCTCCCTCACGATCACAGCTCATGAGGATCGACATATAAGATTTTGGGATAATTCAACTGGCAAAATGTTGCACGCAATGGTTGCACATTTGGATGCTGTCACATCCTTGGCCCTAGATCCTCACGGACTTTTCCTGTTATCCGGAAGTACGTATAATATTTTTGTATTTAATATTCTTAGAATTAATCCATTGACTAACGACTTTGAATTTATTTTTAGGTCACGATTGTAGCATTCGGATTTGGAATGTTGAGTCAAAGCAATGTTTACAAGAAGTGAACAGCCCACCGTAAGAAATTTGATGAAGCAATTCATGACGTTGCGTTTCATCCATCAAAACCATTTATTGCTTCAGCGGGTGGAGACGGTCTAGCTAAAGTGTACATATAGATGTTTGAACGCATTTCGAAGTTGATCCTTGTGTGGTGAACTTGACATTTATCCTTGAATGTGTTGGTGTTTTTGTGAAAGTGTGACAGACAAATGATGATCCGATTCTGCATTTAAGTTGGATTAATAGTTCAGAATTTTAATTGCCACTGACTCCAAATCTCATGATTTGAGCTAGCCCGGATTTGTACAGATATTAAATAGAAGAGTCCGATCAATTATTAATATGGATCTAAGGTTATTAATTATTATTATTATGATTAAATGCAATTATTGTGTTGTTGATTCAAGCCTAAATAGGATAACTAAAAAAATCCAGTTAGTTTAGGAAGCTTCTGCATCTTTATAGATGTGTTATAGTTAAATCAAACTGCGCTTGTGTTGAGCTAGAATGTTTAATTACACAGAACAATGCAATGTGAAACAATAAATTACTATTACAAATTACCTACGTACATATTACTCCTGATCAAAACAAAATGTTAATGAACCCACATACTGAACCGACTGACGTTGATAATGAATGAATAAATGAGAGTAATAATAATTGAATAATTTGCGACGTATTTACTCGCTCTGGACGATGTGTGTGAAGATAGTTGGTGATTTTGTATTGCTTATTTACTACGATCGAAGACTTTTTCCATCTCAGTTTAGAAGTTTTCACTAAAATGATATACTTAAAGCCCTCAACGTGGTATTTAGTGTTTGCACTCATCGGTTT
>WJEZ01001633.1:0-16605 GCA_009869925.1 Thalassaphorura encarpata
ACATAACGGTTCCGCTCTAGCTCGGGTTGAATAGGCAAAATAGCAAAATGAAGTATTGATATTAATTAGAATTGACAAAAACCTGATTGCAAAATCTGGTTGAAAGGAAATTAAAATAGGCATTTCAAACACAGTTATCTTCTGCACAACAGAGCAATGTCATATTCATATATTGAGAACTAATGAAGTCTAATGCCATCATTTTATGAGTCATGTCCAGATTAACTTTGACTGTCAGTCAACTGTTTATCCAGACAGGTCAATGATTTACTAGCCTAATCTCAGTTAACTGATTGAAACAGATCAAATCCAGTCTTAACCACAAATCTGTGCTGTAATCTTTGCCTTAGGCGTGGGATTAAACTGAATCATTTGGAATTTAATGAGACAAGACTTCTGCTCAATTGGTTTCAATAAGGATACGAGCTTAATAAAGTCCACTTAGCTATAAGCAGGCATTAAACATAATACTTAAGCTAGATGTGCCAAAGTTCATAGATCATAGTGCGAATTTCATTTCATCGTCTATTTCTGAGGGAGAATAGGCTGTTTCGCTTATCACAAGTAATTTATGAAATTGAAATATTTCATTTCTGGACTTCCTATGCGATACCATGGTTGTGGTGGTTGTGTTGAGCCGAGTAATTAAGCTGCCATTACCACTCTTGATTAAAATCAAGTTGAGACCTTCCAAATCGCAACTTATAATTTTAGGGCAGCCCAAGGTTGGTTCTCCAGCACAGCACGAGCAACCACAGGCGAGTTCTGTTCAGTGGTTGATGAAAAATAATATGGTTTAGTGGAATGTGGAATAAATCGATGGGGCCGGGCCTAGATGAAAGGAAGAAAGCTGACGCTGAAACTGAACTTGAGAGAGAAAGTGGATCGGATGATTATGATGACGTAAATGAAGTGAACGGCGACGGAAGAGTTTTGGGGAAAAACTTGTAAACTTTTCTCTTGTAATAAAGAATGCATGAGCACAGCTTGCATGACTTTGTTCTTTGGAGGGAAACCTTACGTACGAGTAATAAAACTAAAAAGTAAAATTGGTCCTTGTCCTTGCTCGAAATGTTGGTCCCATCCAAGTAAAACGGTTCGTCACGTCACGCTCCAGTCCCGGCGTCTTCAAGTCCCGGAACTTTGATTCTTGCTCGAATTTGTTTTTGAGGTTGAAGAGATGCGTTTTCCTATGGCTTTCTTCGCTTTCACTTTCAAAATGGAATCCTTGCGATTTTATTGCTTTTCGTTGACTAGGGACAGCGCAAAAAATCAAATTGTTTTCCATTCCTGAATATTTTAAGTATTTCTTGGCTTTTACGTTTTATTTTACAAAGAGAAAGCATTTACTACGCGCGAGTTGTACAGCTGAATTTATAGTTTAGTACAGAATACACAAATTCTTGGATATTTGAATACTTCATTGATTAAAATTTAATAAAGCTTTAAGTTACGTGAAGCTTGAATCGCTTTTGCTCCCAAGACGGGTTTTTCTTACCCTGCCTTGTCGTAAAGCATGTGGAATTTCAATTTTAACAGAAAGAATGTTCGGAAAACAACCTTGAAATAGTTTGACGGTTGAAATAAAGTTTGAAAAGGTGAAATTGGCGTCCCTACTAACATCTCGTCGACAATGGAAAAGAGAGTAACGGAAAGGAAAGTATGTTTGCCACTGATGCGAAACCGTGGATGGTCCGTCCGAGTGTTTTGGCAAAGCATCTTAGACTATAGGCCATTAGATTCGTGGCAAAACATTTTATGTCGATGCTTTTGCGATTGCAGCAGGAGCAGGCTATCGATTCGTCCTTTCATCTGCCTGCTTGGCTTGCTCATTCCATTTGGTCTGATTTTCCTCGAATCCTTTTTTGGTCTTCATCTGGGCTCTTTCTTCTTTCTTTCTTTCTTTGTATCATTTTTTATGGGGTCTTAACAAATCCTAAGAATTCTACTTCTTTTTCTTTTGGAGGGCACCGTAATGTGTAGTTTGGTTTTGGTTTGGACCGGGCCTCTCGAGGCCGACGCGACCGAGTTACTCAAGCGAATAACTACTTTCACCTTCAGACGTGAACATTTTTATTCATCTGTTCTGTAGTTGAGCCATGCACGATGCATGCGGCATGCACCACTCAAGGGCTTTCCTTTGAATAAGAGGAATGAATACGAGTAATCTACTGCTACGGCTACTGTCACTTCAATTGCATCCACTGGACTCGTGAATTCTGCTAGAACTCTCATAAAATTCAAATTCAGTCAGGTTTTCACTTCAGCATCATATAACTTTACATTAGAGACCGACAAACTTACGATGCGACAAGGTACAAAAAGGTACTTTTAGTACTTGGAGATTCCTTTAGCAAGGTCCGGCCGGAGTGCAGATTCCGAAATTCTACTCAAAATATTATTCAACATTTACTTTCTCATTAGGGCCAATTCCATGAACAGTATTGCTTAATATTATTTTCTTAGAATCATTATTGCCCATATTATCTGGAATCTGAAACTCTTGTAATTAATATGAAAAACAATATTAGCAATCCAATTTCCCTTCAAGATTCACTCTGTCTGGAGTTTCTTGTTAGCTAAGTTTTTCTCTGCCTTTGCCTTGCGTAACTTTGTTACGAAACGCAATTAGTCTTAGAAAACTAATCGATTCTGGATTAGATAGATTCTCCGTACAAGTACGCCGTAACGTTGTGACGCTCGAGTAGATTTAATGACTTCTAAGGTAACCTGTTTTAAAACTACTACGCGCCATAGAATACAGAACATCCGTACGGATTTTATAGTTCCTGCAAACTCATGTACGTTACGTGATGTCTTGAAACTTTTTGTAGTTTAATGACTGCTGAGAACCACAAATGTAAATATTTGGATGTCAGGAAGTCATTCCGAGCTTATGCTGTAATAGCAAACATTGTAAACTGTAAGTCTAATGACATGCGTAGCGGAAGTTAGTTAGTGTGCCAAAATCCAGCAAAAACTATAGTTTTGTACTTCAACTAACAAGGGAATCCAGGATTCATGATGAAAAATCATTTATTTTTATCATGTAGCATTCAACATGGGTAGAATGTTTTGACAATTGTATTAAATTAACGCAAAATTTATTTGATTGCATCTTTGAATCACGATTGCAATGCAAAAATAATATTTTCTTTTAATTAAGCCATTGCACGCGTTGCTTTTGTTATTTGAGGATTGAAAGCAAAATTTTGCCTCATTTCAGATCGGAAGTGGCAATGTTTCTCGTTTTTTTTTGTGTGTTAAATTTACTACATGTATTATCGGAGTGGATTGGCTGGCAAGAGTGCAAAATGTGATTTGGATGCCTAGCCTAGTGTTCAATAAATGTCTTGCCGAGCAGGCATTTATTTATCTTTATAGGCGTAGGTGAGAAGAGAATAGGTGAATTCCCACTCCCACTTGGCTTTCGCTTTAGCTTGCCTGGCTGACATGTCATGTCTCATCTTAAATGTCAATTTGAGTAGAAAGTACCAAAGTGACTGGAGCCAAGTGATAAGATGGTAAGGGGGTATTGCCATTCCCATTAAAGTGTTGTGGTGGTTTGACATTAACACCAGCTCCACTTACAATATTACAAGCGCCTATGATCCTCCTCTCCGTGAAGGTATCAATTCCACTCAATTACAAAGGAAACTTGATCTTTCTGTGCTATCGGGGTTTCATGTGAATGAAATATGATATATTATCTATAAAAACAACAGAGGAGCTCCAGCTCCACTATCAGTAGCAATCGTTGTAGAAGGTCAATGGGTACTTTTGTACTTTAGTTGCAAGGGAAAATTGTTGAGAGATAAAATACTTGATACTGGAGAAACTTTCGTAGGCTTTTCCTTGCTATGGGCTTGTAAAATCCCCCAGACATGTCCCAAAAATCGAATAACGATGAAAGAAAGGAAGTGCAAGCTGCTATTAAGGGCGTGGTGACTGACTTAACTTGGAACAAGTTTCACCATTGCCATTTTGATTTATTGAATGAGTGTTTGAATCTTAAATGTATTTCGTATAGTATCGCCCGCACCAGTTGCACAACACTACGGGCGCCTTACATGGAGAATCGTGTAGTAGTAGTGGAGGTCAGGCACGTGCCAAGTGCTACTGCTGCCTGGGTGCTAGTACTCACTAACATCCTATTCTTATTCTATTCTCCTCATTTTCGGGCCAATGGCAAAGGCAATGGCAGAAATGAAAATGGAAATCGGGTGTGTCCCTTTTCCCATGGCTGGCAGACCTGACATTTAAGTTGACGGATGACATTTCACTGAAGAGCGAGTGTCATTATATTACCCGTCTCGCGTTAAGTTATGAAATGAGAATATTGCTCTCCGAGCAGAACAGATGAAAAATACTATGCAAAATGAGAAACGTGTTTGAGTTTAGGATTCAGATGGTTGTCATTTTATGGATGGGAAATTCCTGATCGATTGCAGATACTTTGCACGTTGCAGTTGGTTTGAAAAGTACGTAAAGGAAAGGACGCGAGCATATTTGACCGGAACCGCCATGCCAGCCAAGGCAATAAACTGAACCAAGTTCTTTGAACTCTGGGGAAATGGACCGCACTCAAATCAAATGGCAGAATGGGAATGCATGTCGAGTCCAGATCTGTACAAACTGAAACAATCACAAATCAGGGCTTGGTCTTGGTCTGACCTGTTCTAGTCTGTTGAATTCCTAAATAATCCATGAGATCTCTTCACCCGAAATCCGCTGAACAATCTCAAAGTGGTCCTTCTGGAAAAGAAAAAGTTCATGTCATGCGAAATCCTGCCTCGCACTTTACTTAAACTTTCTAAACGCGTTGCGTTTTTCTCTTTTCTTTGTGGTCGCGTCTCAGAATGTAATGAAAAGACACGCGCTTTCCTTCCTTTCGGATTTTTTTTTATTTGATTTGGATTTGTCGTTGTTTGTTTCCAGGTAAAGAAAATTGGTGGTGGTGGTTTTGGAGAAATCTACGAAGGAGTGGATTTGGTCACAAAGGAGCAAGTAGCTCTCAAAGTTGAGTCTGCCAAACAACCCAAGCAAGTTCTCAAGATGGAAGTAGCGGTGCTCAAGAAATTGCAAGGTAAGAACCAATCCTTGCATCTTCCGCAATGGAATTTGCTTCGCCCATCATATTTTTATTGCAAAAGTTAAAAGAAACACTAAAATTTGCAATTCCACATATAAAATTTAAGCAAATTTCGCATTTCTAAATAAAAAAAGGTCCGGAAGATAGTAATTCTTTAGTTTTTTCATGGCCTTCCCTTGTAAAGAAAGAAAGAAAAGCTAAAATATTTCATCTCATTTCTTTTCTCGCTCTTGGAATGAGTGGAAAGTGCCCAGACTGTTCCCTACTCAGCCGTTCTCATGAATTTGAAATGAAAGTGAGGCAAGGCATGAGACGCAACACTAGGCAGAACATTTCATTCTCATTTTCACCACGGAGCACTTTTCCCTTACCTTAATAACATGTACAATTTGTAACTTTAAGTAAGAAAGGTGTGGAAGTGGAAATTGTACGAGTACTGCACTGCAGCAGCATCACATATTCGACTTGGGAAATGTAGCGAGTATGAAGAAAGTCGTTAGTATAAAAACAAATGTGTTTCTTCTCACATGTTGTGTTAATGCTGAGGCTGTGGCTGCTTGGGCTAATGAATGATGAGGTTTCTGAGATTGTAATTTTGATTATTTCTTCCACTGGGCTGGGCTTGCCCGTCAGAAGAAGTTATTCCACAAAAACGACAAAGGCTCTAGTCAATTAGTTCAGAGAATTGGTTATTTCGGAGAAAAATATTATTTTACCGGTTTAATTGGTTAACTTTGGGCACTGTTTCAGGATTTTTCGTACTTAGAATTATCTAATCGTAATATTAAGCCTTGAACGACCTTTGATGACGCAGAAACAAAGCTTTTTTATCATGTCACGTCATTCAACAGCTATTTTTAATTTAAGGATTTGTTGAAGGTTTTGACGAATCTTTCTCGAGCCTTGATTTACTTTAACGATCTGCATAAAACTTAATTCTGGGACTTACGTAAAGTAGGCTGGCTGGGCATGGACCCAAGGTCAACTTTGTAAATAAAACTTCCCATCTCAATCCCAACGGCTTTACAGTTGGTTGAAGGATTTTCAGTTTTTTTAATTTAATTAAAAGAGGGAAAATTTTGCCATTTGTCTGCGTCTATCATCTTGCAAGCAAGGAATAGACAGCTTGGCGCTTAGCTTGGCGAACGTGCAAGCAAGTTGTACCTTGGCATGGTTGATTCGTTGAGTTTTTGCTTTTCTACTGTACAGAATTAGCAAGCAATTTGATCCAAGTTGTGTATAAAATGTTATTTATGTTCTTGGCTCCAACCTTCGAATTATTCGCTGGGCTGAGTTTACGATCAAACTTTATTACTCGAAAAGTACTAAACCATCCCTACCTCCTCTCAGCCTCCATTTAGTTGGTTAGCTTTGGCTTCGCTCCGTATACTGTAAATTCTCATTTCTCAGAATTCTTTCCCTTCGACTTTCGACATAGTAAATTTTGCAATGAAATGAACTCTACTAATGGATTTACAATTTTTCGTAGTACTACTGGCAATAGCACTCAGTCAATTAAACTTCTTTAGCTTCAGTAGCAGTGAGACAGTCGTACGCAGTTTCCAAATCCAACTCACTCAGCGGGAAACCCTACTTTACTTTGGAAATTCTGTCTCTAAAATTAAAACTAAGATGAGGACAATGCCCTGTGCTAATTTACAACTCGTTTGCCAATTTATGGTGGTAGAAGTATTAGAATTTTGTATCATTCGTCAGGGTCTAGTTCTTGGAGGCAATGAAAAGAAAAGTGAAGATAGTCATCGTCTTTCCACACTGACAAAGGCCCAAACTTTGACAGACAGGCTAGGCAATGAGGAATTTGGATTTGACTACTTACTTCCGCAGAGCAGGGCAGAAAGAAACAGAGCAACAACTCGGGTTGAATTATCTGTACGGTTCAGGTCGGTTCAAATATTTGCCATAAAATTCGACTCGGCTCTCGGCAACAATTCTTGAAAAAGAGTAATGTAATGTGGATGTACAATAAATTCAGACTCATATTTTCATGTGCAAAAAAACTCGCCAGGGTATGATTCATCTCCCGGGGCAGGCACAGACAGATCGGTTTCGATTTCTCGGAAGCTAGTCTGAGTGGCAACTGGCATGGCATGGCAAGGCAAAGGCACGGAATATATTTTTATTTATTCCTTGTCATCTTCATGTTTCGGTTAAGCCAGTAGAGACATGGACATGGATATTGTGGGCAGATGTACGGATATATTCCTTGAAATCCATATCATCAGGCGATCAGGCTTATTTGTTTAACCAGAATAAGAATACAAATAGGAGCACACAGTACAATGTGTTTAACTGGAATCGTTGATCCCGTCTGATTCCGTCACGTCATGTTCACGTCTGTCAATTTTATTTATGGCTATGGCTATGGGTTGTTGAAATGTTTTCTTCAAAGAAAGAAAGTTCCATATGGCAAAGACAACGCACCCATTCATTGTCAGCGACTAGTCATCATTATTTTTCTTGTGGTAGTCTTAGATTCCAGCCAGGGTAATTTAACACACCCGGGTGAACATATGGGTCTTTGTAGCCTGGTGGGCTTGAGCTCAGTTGTTTACGAAATTATCCTCAGAAATCTTAAGAAAAGATCCTTTTGTTTTTCTAGATGGGTGCAATTTTGGTTCAGTGCACTGCAGTGCCATGCCATGCACTCTACTTGCTTTTAGCTTAGCTTGGCAGACAAATTACTTATTCTAATTGCTCAGGGCTCCGTTATACTTTACAAATGAGTGCTGAAATGACGGAATAAAAAGGAAGTGAAAAACAAGGCAAGGCAATCGCCACAGTTTCATCTCAGCTTCAAATGGCAATTATAATCTCGGGTTTGACTTCGTAGGCCTGGCTGTCTACGCCATTTCCGGAAAAACAAAGGGGCTTTTGAACTTTTCACTCCGGCTATATGCTAGCTCAGGCGTTGACATATCATTTGACATTTTGATTTTACGGGTGTCAGCCTCAGCACCCAGAAAGAACTTAAATTTCCTGGGTACTCAGTTTTAGCACTAACCCATTTTATTTTTCAAGCATTTTAGGTTCTTACTTCTAAATCTCAAGATAACATTTTTGTGGCCTATTTCGAAGACTTTTTGTATAAAATTTCGATGCAAGTACAAAAAGTCTTGGACAAAAGCCATACTTGGTGTCCGGAACCGGAAATAAAAGTTTTTGCAGTTCTTCTTTACGCCGTACAAATATTAATGCAATGGTCCGTTGGTTACAAAGAGAATAAATACCACTACACCAGTGCCACTGCCACTGGTTCTTGTCAACTTGTCGGAAGTAGAAAGTAAAAGTTTATTTTTACCATCCAACATCTTTTGTGACCTGAAGAAGGAGTGGCAGTGGAAGAAAACAGCTATATGGCGTATATAGCAGATGAATGAAAGAAATGTTTGTTCAAGACTATGAGAACGAGATGTGTTGGGTTGAAAGAAACTTTTTCTAAATTAACAACCCGGCTGTTTGAACCCAACCCAGGAGGACCAATGTTTATTTTTAACCTAGTTCAGTTCAGTTTGTATCTCTACTTCCTATTTTTGTATTTATATGACTTATACACTTTTAAGCTTAACCCTAGCCAAGCCAAAGCCAATGCCTTGAGTTGATGTTTACTTTTTCTGGTCTCCTCGTGTAGCCTAATCGTATAGTAAGTAGTAGTAGTACCATTGTTTGTTTTCTTACAGCAAAAACGGTACATTACTTTATAAAAACTACATGAGATTAGTTTTTGGGAAATCAGATCAGGTCAGGTCACTCCTCCACTACTTCAATCTTGACTCTGACTCTGACTCATGTAATAAATGATTCTGAAGTTAAACCAATCGTAGAGATGTCAAAGCCTTGCCTGAGATGGGATTCAAGACACGTCTACCGTGATAAATGATTATCACTTGTGTAGATTACATTTAAAAAAAACTTACATTACGATCGCACGCTGAAGCCATGGCAGTTTAGATTTTATCATCAATTAAATATCCTGCCTCGTGGTTGGCAATGATGTGGCAGGATGATATATGACATCACATCTCTAGGCCAGTGGAAAATACCCACTTGAATTGCACTTTTTTGTGTCAATTTCTCATCATCTTGAAAAATGCAACTTAAAAATCAATAAACCTTCAAATAATTTGTCAAGTCGAGGTCGAATGGATTATTTAACATGTCGAGTTGCTAAATATAATTTACTACATGCAATGGATTAGCACAGTAGACATCATGACAGTGCCATGCTAGGTCTTATAATTCCTTGCTGTCAACGCCAGAATTTCAAAGTTTTGCTTGTTTAACATGCAAATGTTGTGTGAATTATGTTTTGATAATGTCTATATCAGTCTATGACAAGTTTCTCAGCTAGAGCTAAGTTTATGTAGGATATTTGATAGCACGTCAAATCGGCAGCAAAAAAGTCTTGAGGAAAGTTTGTCCAGTCCAGGAACTGACAACTTATTTCGACGTGTCTTAAAACTGCTAAACTGTTGACAAAAAATTGAGTAATTCCTTTCCCTTGTTGTTTTTCTTAAAAATTCATTAAATTCCTTTCACATTTTCGCAATGCCATGCCACGCCGCAGCTGGGTGATCATAAGAAGCCAAGTCATATAGCAAAAAAATGACTGATTATGATGAATTGCCTACTTATGCTTTCGTTTTGTTTTTGTGTATTTCAGGGAAAGAACACGTGTGTCGATTTATCGGATGTGGGCGAAACGAGAGATTCAATTATGTCGTGATGCAACTTCAGGCTCGAAATTTGGCAGAATTGCGTCGAGCTCAGCCCCGCGGTGCTTTCTCCCTCTCCACGAGTCTTCGACTCTCACTTCAAATACTCAAAGCAATTGAGAAGCATTCATGAAGTAGGGTTTTTGCATCGGGACATTAAACCGGTAAGTCGAATTTATTTACCTTTTAAGAGAATAGAAGCGGAAATGAAAGCGTGAGTGTATGGAAAACAAATAAACCGAGCCAAGAGAACCAAATGGGTTTGAAAGGATTCTGTTCGGTTGAATTGACTTTTCAGATCGGTAGGGCTAAAAATATCTTTGGCCAGGTTACATTGATTGGGGATATTCCCAATTTAGGAAATATGATCTCAAACTGTCAACTCTTTTTTCTTTTGTCGTTAGAACGCCAAATTATTTTTGATCTCTTTTTTCTTTCCTTGAAGAGTGAGACTGACTGACCTACTTTTCAAGTAGGTAAGGTAAAGAAAAGATTGACATATGTTGAGAGAAAGATAGAAACCATTATCGGTTCGGTTCGGTTCGGCATTGAAAGAAAAGCAACGGACGTCCTGCCCTAGTCACCCAGCCTGAAACATTGCAAATCATGTCTAGCGGATTAGACGCACCCGTAGACATACAGTCTATTGAATTTTGCTGAATGAATACATCTTAACTTGGTTCGCCTGTAACTAAGGAAAGTTAAGCGCTCGCTTGGCTCAATTCTTTTGTTTTTCTGCCTACACGTGAGAAAAGACCCCCAAGGAGCTCAGACTCAAGCGAAAGATGAAAGTTGAGCTGTTTGAATAACATATGGAAGAACGAGCATACAACGAGGCAAAGCTGAGGACTGAATCGATACTTCTTCAAACTTCTTTAGTTTCAGTTCTTGGAAAGTTTCCGACACTTTGATGATATTATTTTACTTGGTTTTCCTTTGGGACAGCAGAGCAGAGCATGAGAGCTTTGATGTTTTAATATCGTCAAATGTTGACAACAGCAATTTCCCACACGAAAAAGCATCAAAGAAAAATAAATGTCGTCGTCTATTTTAGGAGGAATTAAACAAAACTCTGATTTTAAGTACTATTGTCCCAAATGGGGACTTAGGTTCTAATGATTTCACTTTTAATTCTAATTCTATACACCTTTTAGTGTAACAGCTAATTAAAAAAGACCTTGTACTAATGACACAAACACGACCCACTTAAACCAGGCTAGAACAGAACAAATATTTTGTTAGTCCTAAGTAGTACTATGTTTCCAGAAATTTAGTCAGGCCAGGTCGATTCGTCTCATTTAATTTTTCTTTTTGAAATTCTAACCTAGGTACTACAGTGTCAACTCTAATGTACTATGTTTATCATGTCCTCTCCTTGTATTCACTTTAATCTGAGACTACTTGGTACTCAACAAAATGACGCGTTAGAAAAGCACCGAATGTAATGAAGTGTTAAGTTTTAAGACTGAAAAGTACTTGAGCTTAGGAGAGGGGAGTCACAGAGTGTGATTATTAATGTCTGTCTTTTTCTTTTCTTGTTTTGATGATGAGAGGACAGATAGGGTATGAGTGTGATACCACACACAGGATGAAAAGATCCAAGTTGTGTTTTTTGGACAGTTGACAGAAATGTGTGTGGCCTATTTGATTGTTCTTATTAGATTAAAGCGAGGCGTAAAAGATGAAGAAGGGACTAACTGAATGAAAAGGGTAAGCTTATGATTACTTTTTTTGCTACTTTCAGTCCAATTTCTCCATGGGACGTCTGCCACACACAGCGAGGAAAGTCTACATGTTGGATTTTGGTTTGGCTCGACAGTACACGACGGCCAGTGGAGAAGTTCGTGCTCCAAGGGCTGCAGCAGGCTTCCGAGGAACCGTCCGCTATGCTTCGATTAATGCACATAAAAATAAGGTATTGTATGTTTTTTTTTCTAAAATATTTGAAGAAAAGGTGAAAGTGGAGAAAGTTGTGCTAACTTTCTCTTTCAGATTTTTTTGTCTGGCTTGCTTTCTCCGCCCACGTATGCTTGAGATTTTATTTTTCTGATCTTTGAAATTGCAAGGCGTATTGTCAATTCGCCAATTCTAGCGTATAGAAAAAGTTGCAAACTACTTGAAAAGGGAAGGCGAGACTAGACGACGTGACGTGAAACTATTATTGATAGTAAGATGATGCTATTTTTAGAAGTCTCGATTTCTCGGATAACTTTCATTTGACTTCGATTGTCAAAGTTCACGAGGTAGTTTGGCAGTTCTTGATTTATCATTCAAACTATAAACTTTTCTTGGGCAAAGTTGAGCCATGCAGGCAGTGCCACTGCCAATTGCCGACGAAACGATCAATATAATTTATGTCATGGCGAAAGAAAAGTTGCTGCAGCTGCATTTGTCACTATTTTATTTGACTTTTGCCATTTGCAGGAAATGGGTCGACATGATGATCTCTGGTCACTTTTTTATATGCTAGTCGAATTTGTGAATGGTCAGCTTCCCTGGAGAAAAATAAAAGATAAAGAACAGGTGAGTCCTACGCGAGTCTCTAAATTTTTCCTGGATATTTTTAAATTCCTAATGTTAATATGATTTTTAGGTTGGACTGATTAAAGAAAAATATGATCATCGTCTTCTCCTTAAACATTTACCGTCAGATTTTAAACAATTTCTTGAGCATATACAGAATCTCGAGTATAGTGATAAACCAGACTACGCTGTAAGTCAAATTAATTGGGTTAAACGTTAAAAAATAAGAATTCTATGATAAAATCTTTAATTTTGCTCAGATGTTGACTGGAGTTTTTGAGAGATGCATGAAACGTCGTGGAGTTAAGGAATCGGATCCATTTGATTGGGAGAAACTTGCAGCAACTCCAGATAATACGACCTCAGGCGTCACATCAAATCCTTCTCCAGTCAATCCAACTAAACAACCCCCAACTGGGTAAGTCCGTTTGCCTCATGTGTATGTTGTTGACAAAAAACTTTGTGTGCTGAGCTCAAGTGGAATAATTAATTGGATAACTTTTCCTTTCCCTTTAGGCTCACTACTGTTGAGACTGGAGATGAAAACATTTTGGCTAGTTTGGAAAATAACCAAGAGAATATTGAGCCTCATGAGAAAAAGACTCCAGTTGATGTAAGGGAAAGTCAATAATTTTATACAAGTTGATATTTTAAGAAATTTATATATTTTTTTCAGAGACGAGATGCAGATTACGAAAGCAGAAGAAGACGAAGACGAGAAGCTTATCTTCTGGATAGTGTCGGTGGAAGTGGAGTTCAGTCTGGCACACTCCCAGTCCCTAGCACAGTCAACAATCAAAGTGACTCAACCAAAGAAAAAGTATGTCACAATAATAATATTGTGAGTCCAAAACGATCACCACGCCGAGAAACTCCAAGAAAATCAGTTGCTCCTGACCCAAAGAAAAGACAAGAGTCTGGGTCAGGGGAAAAAGCTGAAGATGCTCAGCAGACGCAGCAAGAAGGAGGAGTCGATGGAGATGGGGACGTGTTGCAGGTCAATTTGGCTGGAACCAAACCTGCCGCCGAAAAAATTAAACCCGCCGTAACTCCTCGTGCAATTCATCGTGGAGTCAATCGAAATTTAAATCGCATGAGATTAGCTTCCCAACAAGATGATACAGATGGTGAGGACGGAGTTCCTCCTAGCCCAAGGGTCAGAGATTTGACCGAAGGAAATGACTCTGTTGGCTATGATTACAATCTCAAAGGTCAAGGTGGTGGTGGCAGAGATGGTTATTCTCTTCAGACATCAATTGACCCAGAATATCCATATGCTGCTACTTCTCCTTTGGATGCATTGGCTTCTAAGGATAGCGGTGCAACTGGAGGTCAAGCAGGTCAAGGCCCGCAGCAGCCGAACATTACAGGAGCACCACAAATGAGTCGTAGAGCCCATGGACATGGCCACGGTTTGACACGCACTAGGTCAGGTCGTGGTGTTCGTCCTTATTCCCACCCACATAGTCATACTGGGAAAGGCGGTGATCATTCCATCACTCAATATGCTCTGATTGATGATGAGAATGTCTCAGCTCTGCAACAAATCACTCGAGGAGGAGGTGGTCTCACTTTGGCTTCTCAATGGAAATCTCAATTTGATGACTCAGAAGAGACTGATAATGATAATGAGTGGAAAGGGGAACAACTTCAAAGTCCAGAGAGAAAACAAACGTTTAGTCAAGTGAGGAAATTATTTTTTAAATTATATTGAACAATGCTCTCTAAATATTTTTTTAATTGTAGGCACAAAACGATGGAGATTTTGGAGAAGTGATTGAAGGTGGGGAAAAGGGGTCAAAGGAAATTCGGGAAAAGGATGTTGCTGCTAACTTATCCCCTACAAAGGCAAATACTTCTGGCGATGCATTTGACCGAATGATTCAAATCGGTGCAAGAAAAGTTTCAGCTCCAGCCAATACTACTACTGCAGCAGCAGCAGCAGTTGTCAGCAGTCCTCAAGACAAAGCGATGGTGAATTCTTCTCTGAATTATTTAAACCTAGAAAATCCATCTGGGCTCACAGCTGTGGAACAAACACTTCCAAAAGTATGGAGTAATCCCCAGATTTCAGATCATATAAGACCAGGGCTAGAACCTCCACTTGTACAACAAGCCTCATTTGATGAATTTACTTATGCATTGGACGTGACCCGTAACGTGGCTTCGAAACAAAGGACATGTGATAAGTCAGAATCTAAGCTCAATGTAGGTGCTGCGGATCCAAACTCGAGTCAGTATCGTAGTATGCCTGTAAGTCTCACCCATATATTTGTATTACCTCAAAATTTAATGATTTAATAAATTCTAGGCACTGAATCGTTTATTCTCCGTGGAGTCTGAGTCAGAAAATCCGGAAATGGTCGCTGGTCGACTTGAAATCCGTGTTGTGAGTTCGGCTCAAGGTGGCAATGCCAGTGGAAAAGACTCCAAAATTACCACGACAGTTTCTCCTCCACAAAAACTCAGATCTGGAAAATCTGGGTTGGAGCAATTAGAAGAAAAATTAGCAAATGCGGTATGCGGTAATTATTTTTATTAATTTATTGAATTCTAACTGCTGAAGTTAAATTAAAATTCTTATTCTTTTAGATTTATGATGAGAAATTACCCACACTTGCGGCTATGACTAAATCATCACCCGTTTTAGAAAATAGCTTAAATCCTGGATTATTACAACCAAAATTGCTCAAAAGCATTCTCAAAAATAAATCTGATACTTCAATTGGGGAAAAAGCTCTTAAGATTGATAAAAAATTGTCTGTTTGTCCTACGAATCCTGCTGGAGAAGAAATTGATGGAATTTCTGCACCAGATCTTCTCGCAACGGCAACAGCCCCTGATTTTCCCAATTCTAAAGTCACATCACTTGCTGAAAGTTTAGACTTTCAAACAGCAAAGACTCATAATGATAATTGGTAAATTAAAACAAATTTTAAGTAAACAAGCAGATTTTTAGTTTAAATTTAATATATTGCAGTAAAATTGAATCTGGAAATCCAGAAGACCTATCAATGTATTTGGATGCAACGGCTGGAATTCCGGCGGCAGTAAATTTAGAAAATTATCATGAAAATGATTCTTCTGGATCTCATCCCTTGGACACTCAATTAGCATTAGCAATCAACGCACAAAACAATCCTTAATGATTCTTCTGGATCTCATCCCTTGGACACTCAATTAGCATTAGCTATCAACGCACAAAACAATCCTTACCATCAGCTAGGGGAAGAAGGTACTGGTGCCGGGTCAAAGGTCAGCACTGTAGCTGCATCTGGGCTTCGTGATTGCACTCCAGGGTTTCGACGTCGTCGAGAAGGAATTGAGAAATATGCAACAGATAATACACAGCTAGGACTTAGATTCCAAAGAAGGAGACATTATGCAGGGAGCAGTAATTCTAATGAAGACTCTGTTCCACCTGTCGTACCTCTAGTCAATGGATTTACTCAACTCGCAGATGGAGAACCTCATCCACTTTCAATCGTTGAGTAAGTAGAAGCATCTCAAAATTTCAAGCCTTGCCTTGCCTTGTAATTAATTTGTTCATTCAATTTTAGTGATGAACGTGGAGTCCCGAGTTGTTTAATTGGACGAAGACCATCTGGGCCAGAGGACACGAGCTCTGAGAGCAATGATTCACCCCCTGTACGTATTCCTTATCCGCCCGAGGGTGACCCAGTTCTTCCTGAGCTACAGACCAGGTATGACCTTTGACCTTTCTTTCTTATTTGACACCAACCTTATGCTAAATTTAATTTACAGAATCAAGCGCTACTTGAAAGTGGATTCGACTAATGCCAATCCTCAAGACGAATAGTATTACAATTAAAATTAAGATAATTTAAATTATATACAAGAAAATTAAAATTGGTAGGACTAATGAAGGAGCTTATGGAATTTAAGGCTAAGAGCTCTGTTTGTAAGGTCACGTCGGGTCAAGTCAAGACAATTCAATCAGATTTATTTTATCCCATCCCATCGCATACGCATCGCATTGTTTTCTTCTTGCTTCCATTTTGTATTTCTTCAGACTAGGGTTAATTTAATTAGGCGTTTTTATCCAATACAATCAAAATCAACACTAGGTTGCTAAAAGAATTTCCCTGCAGGCCGACTGGCTGTAGTAAAATACAAAGTATACGTACATAATGCAAAACCCACGATAATCAATCAAAATGATTCAATGACAAAATAAGTTGTTGCGTCTTTGTTTGATTAATTGTGTCGCTGTCGCTTCCGCTTTTATCTGCTCCA